>JADHYT010000405.1:0-18388 GCA_027604725.1 Entophlyctis luteolus
CGGAGCGCGACAGTGCCTGGTCGGTATCTGTGGGGCTTCTTGACACCGCCGGTGGCCGGAGCGGACTTGCGGGCGGCTTTAGTTGCAAGCTGCTTTCGCGGGGCCTTTCCACCGGTGGACTTTCTTGCAGTCTGCTTAGTTCTGGCCATTTGTGCTGTTACTTGTGTACGGTTGGGATGTTTGAGCGGACTGTGGTCCCTTTTTATACCTAATTTGCCGACAATTTTTCCTCACTTCACTTCACCTTGATTTGTGCTGTCCGAGTCTCGGACATGCATTTTTTTATTTTGCTCGAGAGGAAAAAACTTCACTGCGAAAGAGCCCTATAAATCCGTCGTCCACCGGAAATACTGTCCGTAGAAAACAGCAAAAAATGTCTGGTCGCGGAAAGGGCGGAAAGGGCCTCGGCAAGGGTGGCGCCAAGCGTCACCGCAAGATCCTTCGCGACAACATTCAAGGCATCACCAAACCGGCCATCCGACGTCTCGCGCGCCGTGGCGGTGTCAAGCGTATCTCCGGTCTCATTTATGAGGAGACGCGCGGTGTGCTGAAAGTCTTCCTGGAAAACGTGATTCGGGACGCCGTCACATACACGGAGCACGCAAAGCGCAAGACTGTCACATCCCTCGATGTCGTCTACGCCCTCAAGAGACAGGGCCGCACCATTTATGGTTTCGGCGGATGAATTGTTTCTTAAGCGGATATATTCTATTTTTTTCTTTCGGATGTTTAATAAAAAAAAGATGAGTTCCCTTAGTGGTTCATATTATGGTGTGTATCTTCAGAGTTTATACTTATAACAGAATTTTTTTTCGGTCAATAATCACTGACAATTACAGTCACAGTCGCATGTGCGCATTTGCCTCATACGCAGCGTCAAGAATCCCGAAAATGCCAACACGCCGCGCATCTGCGTCAGCATCGGAAAACGCGGCCGAGTCGAAGCGGGATGCTCCCCGAAACTGCACGTTGCGCTTGATGGTGCTGCTGCTGCCGGCGGCACCATTCCGTGCAACAGCACCGCCATCAGGTTCGTCAAAGAGAACTGATGCTTCGGCGTTAAGAGCCCCAGTGCGTTGCGTTCGTCCGAGCGCCTGCAGGTACATGCTGCCATCAAGAGGTGTGTCCCATTGTGGATAGTTTGCTTTGAAGAATAGGAAGGATTGCTCCATTTTGCCTTGCCGCGATATATGGTGGCCGCCTGTCGGGGAGTCTGAACCAATACCACCGCTCAGAATTGTTGCGGGTACACCGTAACGCGGGTCGCCGTGCCGGGCAAAGTCAAAGGCCGCAAAACTGCAGACGTGACCGACACTGTCCATTTCGACTGTGTACTCGCGCAAAAAATCAATTATTGCTTCACTGCTTTGCGGCAAACTGAAGTACAAAATTACAGGAGCGAGCGGCACGGAGATTATTTCAAGAATCAATTGCGTGATTTTTGGAGAAAATAGGGCCGCGAATTTCGCTTTGACCTTGTCAAAAGAATCTGTCAGTCAAAAAGAAGAAATGACTGACGAAAAGCACCTCTTCCGTATGCAGCCTGCCCCTCCATTCGTCTGGTAAGTAGTGGGTATCTTCAGCAACCTCTCTCAACATCTTTTCCGGTTCGAACACACGACCTTCTTCGGGGACCATTCCCCTGGAAGCAGCTAACAAACCACCAAATACCGTCATGTAGAACAGAGCACTTTTTCCAGGGGTTATTTCGAATTCAGTCAATTCGTGGTCCACAATGGCCAGAGCCGCGAGAGCCGCGACAAATGCGCCGCTTACGAAAGACACAAGTCGCGCTATCAGAATAGTCTTTTGGTACCGAAATTGAGCCAAGTACTGCGTTGACTTTGGCAGAGCCCGGTTCAATCGAGTTTCGAAGATGTGTTGTAGTTCGTTAAATTCTCGCATTTTGTATCGAGCATGAAGTGTGTACTGGCGGGCACTGAGGGCATTGGGAGATTTTTGATATTCCTAAAATGATGCGAGTCACAAGGGCAGTAACGAAACTCGCTTGCTTACCTCAGCATACTTGAAAAGAAAATAAAGGATCATAATAACAAGCATGAATGGCGAAAATATCACGTTCAGTATTGCCATCAGTTCGAATCGTTTCTGAAGCCTAACAAATAATGTATAACTTGAAACACTCAAGATCTTGTGAAATTACCCAACAGTCAACCGCCGTCGATGACTTAATTTCAAAAAATTCGTTCGCAATGCCCCTTTTTCATCAAAAGCATACAGTAACACGCAAAAATATAAATTCCACTCCATAATTTTGGTCAAAAGCATTCCCTCAGAGAAGGTGTTCCTGAAAATCCCAGGAAATTTCAAATTGAGCACCTCCTTGTTGAACATTGCGATCAAGTAGTTTTCCCTCCTCATTATTCGGGATATAATTGTGTGAGCGTCCAATGTTTCGAGGTCTGGACGACTTTCTGGATTCGATTCCGAAAAGTTTAGCTTGACTTCCGTCAGCTTTTGAATAATTTCCTGCCATTCAACAGTATCCATATCTGTCTCTGATACCTCAAGAAGCTGAGTGTAAACTAGCTTAATTTCATAGAGTTTCGGTATGTCGAGAATCAAATACACTGTTTGCCAGAACCACCAAACTCCAAATGCTGTGAGGAAGAAAATCTGTAAGCCAGGAAGTCTAGAATTGAATGCGAGTTATATTTTGTGGCAGAGAATATTTCACGAACTTGCTGAAACACTGTGGTATTATTACTTCGGAAAGCTGATGGTGTTTATGGATTTGAGAATGGTCAATGCATGAAAACGCGAATGTTGAGAAACATATCATGAAGGCAAATATGCTTCGTCCAAAAAATGATAAGCGGCTGATTCATAAAAAAGAAGCACTCACAATAAGTTACTGAGGCGTGCCAAAATTATAGCGTAAAATCCTTTCTCGACAAAGTAAGTATAAACCTATTTTTTGAAAAAAGATGGTTGGATTGAGAAAAAGAAGAACGAAAATAAAGACAACAATACTGATTGCGCACCCTTTCCAAAAAGGAATCGAGGTTATCGATTCTTGACCAAATTCGCAAGGCGCGGATTCTATCGTCCATGAAAGTGTCATCGTCGTAATCATCGTTTGGTAACAAACGCGACTCTGAAGTTGCATGTCCATTGCGCATGTTGAGTTCACCCCTTCCTTCTTCAGCATCTTCTTCAATCATGTCCCGAAACGGATTGATCAAATTCTGTGGTGAAGCAAAGCGTGCACGGGACTGAAAATTGCGAGTAGGAGATTGGCCAAAGCTTCCGCTATGCGACCGTGAATTGACGGAGGGGCTAGTAGGCGCGCTTCGATTGAACACATTTACTGTTGCAGTGCTGTTGATAGTGCGTGAAATGGCATTGCGAAAAGAAGAGAGATGCTTTTGGAAGGGCGGTGGCCCAGACGAGCTTTGCTGATCCATCAAAGGGGTTGCTTCGACGAGCATATCAGTGGGTGGATCTCGATCGTCGTCGCCGCTGTTGTCGCCGTTGTCGTTATCTTCATGAGGGCCGTGGGGTAGCGAGGAGTATACGCCAACATCGCTGTGATCCTCATCGGTTCTGAAAAGTGCAGGATAACTGTGACTGCTATGGACAGAGTCTTCGTTCTCAAAGTTGCTATTGTGGGTGTTATCAGAATATTGCCACTGGCGGTAAGGGAAGGGCACGGCGTCGGTATCGTGGCGGCTGTAGGTGGGAGACAGGGCGCCGGGGCCGGGCTCGGGATCCGGGTCTGATTCAGAGCGCACGAACGACAGCGGATGCTGATGCGCGTCGGCGAGTTCACGGCGGGGCACAGCGGCGGCGGGCGCGCCGGACGAGGGGGACGTGGCGCGCATGAATCAAACCCAAACAAAACCAACTGCTCGTGCACTGCGCCCCGCCCGCAGGCTCCACTCCAACTTTCAAGCCTGTGAGCGGCTTGTGAAGATATTCATGAGACCGTATGCATTCGGGCGCAGATAATTCGATGCATTCAGGTAGATGCAAGCCTGCACCGAAACAAGTCATGGTTCGCAAAACCCTTCAAAAGTTCATTGCAAAATATAGTGCTCAAAGTTTGCAAGTGCGAGGCTGTTCCAGTCATCCGGTCCCGCCCGGGCAGCCCGGACGCACCCGATCTCCTCCCCCAAAATGTGATTTTATTTGTTGATTTCCATTCATTTCTGCGAAAAGAAAAAAAAAAGAAAAGAAATCCGATCAATGCCCGCCGCTCCCATCGTCGATTCGTGGGTGAGTTCCGGCCATGTCAATGTCCGCGTTTGGCGATTTAATTTGCCTCCGTGCGGACTCATCCGGAATCCTTCCCTCTGCCTTGAAACCTTCTGACACTCTCTTCAGAACAACTGCATGAACACCACACTCGAGCACGAAGATCCTGAGATCTTCAACCTTGTTCAGAAAGAGAAGTGGAGACAGTATTCTTGTCTGGAGTTGATTGCTTCTGAGGTGTGTACTTACTTCTATTCTGTTCTCCAATAACAATCATTCCTGCCAGAACTTCACCTCCCAAGCTGTCATGGAGGCAAATGGATCTGCTTTGACCAACAAGTATTCGGAAGGTATCAAGATTTCTTGTCTTCAACATCCTTCTTACCTTGGTTCAGGTCTTCCTGGCGCTCGTTTCTATGGGGGAAATGAGCACATTGACGTCGTCGAAAACCTGTGCCGTGCCCGTGCACTTAAGGCCTTCAATTTGAAGGACAGTGAATGGGGTGTGAACGTCCAACCCTACTCTGGTGTGTTTGTGTGACCAAAGTTTGATGTAGGCTTATCAGACATGGCAGGTACAACTGCGAACTTTTCTGCTTTGACTGCCCTTCTGGCACCGCATGATCGCATCATGGGTCTTGAGTTGGCCTCTGGCGGACAGTTGAGTGTTTTTTTTGGTTGTTTTTTTTTGGTTTTTCTTCTCGGTTTTTGACCGAACTACCTCGTTCAGTTTGACACACGGCCACCAAACTGCCAAGAAGAAGATCTCTTCCTCTGCAATTTACTTTGAGTCGTTTCCGTACCAAGTGAACCCTGAAACTGGGCTTATCGACTACGACAAACTGGAATCCACCGCCGAAGCCTACCGTCCAAAACTTATCATCTGCGGGGCGAGTGCATACCCTCGCGACTGGGACTATGCCCGATTGCGCCAAATCGCAGATAAGAACGGATCGTATCTGATGGCAGACATTGCACACATTTCCGGCCTCGTGGCCACCGGCGAGCAGGACAGCCCGTTTGTGCACTGTGACGTCGTGACGACAACGACTCACAAGACCTTACGTGGACCCCGTGCGGGACTTGTGTTTTTTAGGAAGGGGGAGAAAGGGTCACGATGCGGGGATTTAGAGGAACGCTGCAATTTTGCTGTCTTTCCATCGAACCAAGGTGGCCCACACAATAACACAATTGCGGCGATCGCAGTGGCATTGAAGCAAGTGGCGGAACCAGGATTTAAGCTCTACGCTGCTCAAGTCCGTAAGAACGCAAAAGCAGTTGCAGAGACTCTTCTTAAGCGTGGGTACAAGCTTGCATCCGGCGGAACCGACAATCACTTAATTCTCTGGGACCTTCGTCCCCTCGGACTGAACGGAAACAAAATGGAGAAAATTTGCGATGCCTTGAATATCACGTTGAACAAAAACTCAATTGCTGGTGACACTTCGGCTTTCGTACCCGGTGGTGTGCGTGTTGGAACTGCAGCTTTGACTTCGCGGTCGTTGAAGGAAGCAGACTTTGTTCAGGTTGCGGAATTCCTGCACCAGGCTGCTCAGCTTGCTCTCAAGATTCAGTCAAAATCTGGAAAGTTAATCAAGGACTTTGTGGTTGCCCTCGAAAAGGACGACGAAGTGAAGGCGCTGAGGTTGCAAGTGCAAGCGTTTGCGCACAAGTTTCCCATGCCAGGATTCAACCCAGAGTCCATCCCCGAATCCGCAAAACACTGAGCGTGATGGAGGAAATTTTTTTTTCCAGTTGTCTTTGAACAAACTGTGGCTCTCTTTACCAATGCCGGAATACACACTGGTTCCCTTCACTTCTCAATCACTGAGAACATTTCTTTACCATCTTTATAACAGCACGCATTTGTGACTTTGAAGTGCGCCAGTGACGACGGCCTGACTTATGTGCAATTTTTAATTTCAGCTGCCAACAAATATGACGATTTTCCGGACAATGGTGCAGAAAATACATTTTCGTTTTCCTTCCACTGACCAATGGTCATTCTTGGTACATTTAATGACCACCACAGTGCCGAGATCCAAGCCGGAACCGTTCGCTTCAGAAAGTTGTTGAAGCGTGAATTATGTGCCTGTTATGCAATCTCCAAAAACACACCTTAGTCAAAACACTTCACAACTCTCGAACTACTGTGTAAAGCAGCGCGTATCGTGGGATGGTGTGCATTGCTGTGGAAGTTAAATCTTTAAATCCCTGTGGGGCGAGCCTCGACGGTAAGACCTGCATTCAATTCCTATTATTTCGTATTCCAAGGAATTTCGAAGGAATTACAAGGACACTAAATTGTTCGAGACTGGACAGGACTCGACCGCAGATTCTCAAGCAGCCTTCCTGTACGAAAACTCAGAAACTTTCATGGAAATACTGATTTGCAGCAAGATTATATTGCGCTCATGATCTTATTCAACCGCTTGGCCGAAAGAAGACTATTTTTTATCGTTGGATAGCGAGCAAGACAGCGGTTTGTATCTATCCAAAAACAACGGCATAGTTGTTTAATGAGGACGAATTTACTTAGTGACTCAAGCCAAGATTATTTCTTTCACAAATATGGAACTGTGGCCATACAATCTGATCAATACTTCCTGTCCCTTCTGGAAGACGTTCCCTTCAATGTTGACCTCTTTGTGGCCCCGGGCTTGCTGTCTACTTCTTGAAAATCCATTCCTCCGTCCAAATCACCAAACGATGTCCGAGACTTAAGGGTTTTCAATGCCGTTGCTTTGGCGGTTTCAAGCTCCTTGTCATAAATATCTTTTTCCGATAAGTAGTTTGCGTCGCTCACAACAATTTTCTGAATCTGAGTGTCAATTGCGGACAGCACACTTGCCGACGTGTCCAACCTACGAAAAAATAAAAAAACCAAATTTGTAAAGGAAACAAAGCAACAAGAATCTTGTATCACCAGCTGGACAAATGTGCCAGAACGTTTTGAGTTTGCCCTGGTTGCAGATCACGGCCCATGGCCTTCTCCACTCTCAGAGTCATGGTTTTTTGGTCAAGCTTTCCCTCAATCATTCCCAAATACATTGCGTCAATTACAAGATCTTCGAGTTCGCGAATGTTTGCAATGCGTAGAGAAGATTGAAGCTTTGAATAAGGAATAACCTGTGGATTGTGAGGACGAGATTTTAGATGGGTAAATTCGCTTACTTTGCAAGTCTGCGCGACGGAAACGATCGAGAGCTGTTTTAATTTCTTTTCTTGGGTAAGTTTGAGCTGGGGGAGGGATACAGCCTCCTCTATTGCCCGGTCAATGCTATAATATTTGCTGCGGAATGGCACTCACGGCAGTACTCTTCGAATGTCCCATACGCAAATATCTGCAGCAGACGCAGATAGGGGGCATGCGCAGGCGATGTAGCGAGCTGCGGGATGAGGAAGCTCAATGAGGTGCCTGTGGCTCGAAGCGAACCTCCTTCACGTTCGGCGCGTCCAGCAACTCGCCGAAAACAAACACGCCCGGCGTGGCGATGGCGTCGGCTATCAGTTGCGTGCAGGCGGCGCCCTTAGCGACTTTGGCCAGTGCGAGGAAGGCGTCCATTTGCTTGCAATGTTCGACAAAGTTAGATGCATCTGATCGTGCTCATCCACGGGCTGCACGGCTACGCCTCAGACCTGGATCACATCGGCCGCCGCATCCGCGCGTCCATCGGCGGTGATGATGCAACAGTCTTCGCACCGTCGTGCAACCATGACAAGACCGAGGAGGGTGTCGTTATCCAGGCGGCCCGAGTTGCCGATGAAGTCAGCGCCAAACTCGCAACAATGCTACAGTCGCCGGATGTGCGAACCTTCGCGTTTGTGTCACTGGTGGGACATTCACTTGGTGGCCTCATTGCCCGCCATGTTGCAATGCTGCTCTTCCCCGATCCCCGCGTCAGGCTGAAGCACTACGTCAGCATTGCGACCCCACACCTCGGCTCTGCATGGCGCTCTCCGCTCCCACCGTTTGTTGTCCAACGGTTCGCAGGGAAAACCGGCTCCGACTTGGTGCTCCTGGACGACGACAAAGACCCGTTGTTACTCCGAATGGCCGCTTCTGAACAACCATGGATGGCCGCGCTCGCAGCTTTCGAATCGCGGACCATGTACGCCTGTGTCGCACATGATTTCTCCGTTGGACTCGAAACCGCGCTTGCGTGGCCCAAGAACTATCTGGCTCAGCATCCTTATCATGCCTCCTTCACCACACTTGCACTCGGCCTGTTAGCGTCAGCTCCTATACTGTCATCGATTGTGCCCACTGCCCTGCCGCAGGTACTGGAAGTTGCGCACCCCATCTCTCTTTCGGACTTGACGGATCTGGAATGGATCCAATTGGATCCGAAAGGGAATATCCGGAATATTATACAGTCGCTAAACTGGTTGAAGTGGACCCGAGTCGCTATTTTTCCAACTCGCCCATTTTTGGGACATGTTGACTGCGTTGTCAAAAGCGAGTCATGGTGTGGACGGTTCGGCGACTCCGTTGTTGATCATATTGTTGCACTTTTCACCTGATGACCGTTCAAAATTCGATGATATTCTTTACTTTTAAGGATATTAACCATTTGATCAATGAAACCATTCTGACACCAGAAACCTCAATAAATTATTCAAATGGGTTTTAATCTGGTGAACAGGCAACTCTCACTTAATTTTTCAGGAAAATTTTTGACAACTTCTCACAATCAATCAGCCGAACCAAAAACTTACGGACACTCCTCAATATTGTTCTTCTTTGACTCGAAGGTCCTTTCCGTGTGGCAGCAAACAGCGTCGTCGACTGGTCCGGCCTCAAGTCTGGGACAACAATCACTCTCACGGGCACTATGACTTTTGCAAAGGGAACGGTCACCACGAGCGACCATTTGATTACCGGTGGCGGGAGTGCCATCACGTTCTCTGGAACGGGCAATCTCTACGGCAGCCGTGAAGATAACTGGGACGGCGAAGGATCCAGCGGGGTCAACAAGCAAAGTCATCAAGAACACACCCGTCCACTGCTTCAGCATCTCGAAGCGGCACGGCGTTTGATGGCATCACCATCAACAATTCTGCCGGCGACAAGACTGGGCCACACTACGGATGGCTTTGACGTTAGCGCCTCAGGAATCACGATTGAAAACTGCAATATGCACAACCAGGACTACTGTTTTGCGGTGAACTCAGTCAGCGAACATCAAATTCCTCAAGACTTGGCATCCCACGAACTGAGGTGCATTGCCGTCACAAACGCCAAAATAGAGTATTCCACGGGTGTTGGCATATGTAACAGTCGGAATGACTCAGGGCCGCACACTTGCGGTCATAGGACTGACAGCGATTTGGTGGTGCGGCGGCGTGAAAACAAAGCAGTCATTGTCATGTCCCCAACCAGTCTTTCAGTCCGGGCAGCTTACAAGTTAGCAATCGCAATGCTTTCCGAACCAACCTCTTCCCACCTCTCGCTGTGTATCGGGTAATTGTTAAGACAAAGCAGAGACGCAAAACCGTCTGAAGATTCAAAACCTAGTGCAAAAAAGACTGGGGGAACGGAAGTTCGATAAACTTGAGTTACGTGTTTCATCTGGTGTTTCATGGCAGGGTAGAAGAGACAAACGTCATCCTCATTTCAATAGAAGATAACATTCCTCTGTTGGTGTCATAGAATTTTCTAATATCCTTTCAAGAAGGACCATGGACAACCTACATCCGTTCAAGGAGAATCATGAACAACCTTTATCCGTCCAAGAAGAACCATGAATACACTGTGCTTAAATTTTCGCATTAGAGAGCTCTACTGGACGGGCGAAATAATTTTCACAACAACAGGAGGGAGGGCGTTGTTCGACAATCTTTTTGCGGGAAGGATGTGATGGTTTGACCAATTCTGGATGGTGGCGAAATTTGCGGCCCTGAAACCCATTAATGACAATGCAAAGCAGAATCAAAGAAAAAAAAAATGACGTCGATGTCTTAAATCAATGAGTTTCCGACGCGACTTAAAAACCCACCCACGATCCGCCTTGCAATCGTCAGAATTATATCCCAAATGCAGTTCGTGTCCTTAGTTGTTCTGACTGCCTCTGCATTGCTGAGCAGTGCACTACCGAGCGGTGCTCCCAAATGTCGTATCACCCAAACGACGATCACGCAAGGGCACAACGTTCAGATGACAAACCAAGGATTCGTGCTGCAAGCGCCGGTATGTCGCAATGCCCAGTGAATGGAGTAAATTGACGAGTCATATTCAGGCCAGTTACACGCCAGGAGGAGCAGCGATTCCAATCACTGTCACCAATGCCAAAGCAACTGCATTCCAAGGTGTTCTCGCTTACGTTTCAGTCGGCGCAACACAAGACAGTACATTGACCGCCGCGGGTATGACGGCAAACCCGCCCGCGCACGTCGGGGCCTTCCAGAATCTCGCGAATATGTCGCTCCGCGCACAAACTGCGGCGTCATGCTCTGCGCAAAACGTCACAAACGAGGTGCCGGAAAGCACTATCACGCATAGCACGCCACTGCAGAACACGCAAACTCCTTACACTCTGATGTGGCAGCCGCCCGCCGCAGATCAAGGAACCGTCACGGTCAACATGGTCATCTCCATTGGTACTACAGGCACTCCGTACCAAATCCTCACCTCCGTGCAAATGGCAAGCGACGCCGCCGCGGGTGGATCTCCTTCTGCCACTGACAGTGCTGCTGCCGCCACTGACACTGCTGCTGCCGCCTCCAACAACAATGCAAACAACAATGCGAACAACAATGCAAACAACAATGCAAACAACAATGCAAACGCCAACACCGCAAATGCCAACACCGCAAATGCCAACAATGCGGCTTCTACGAAGGCGAAGACAAGTACTTCTGCTAAAGCGGCAACTACAACCAAAGCTGCCACAACCAAGACTGCGGCGACATCGGCAGCTACAACCAAAGCTGCCACAACGAAGACGACAGCTCAAGCGGCAACTACAACTAAAGCTGCCACAACCAAGACTGCGGCGACATCGGCAGCTACAAAAACAAAAAGTGCGGCGACCACAGCCGCCGCTGCTCCGACAACTTCTGCTGCTGCGGCGCCAACAACATCCGCAGCGGCGGCTGCAGCTCCTACCACATCCGTGGCTCAGGCCCCTGTTGCTGCTGCGGCTGGTACGACGGTGACGGCTGCAAGCGCTGCAGCGACGGTTGCAGCCGCAGCAATCACAACGGCGACAATCACTGTCGCAAATAACATCGCGATCGTCGTTGTCACCGCTGCACCGGCGTGATATGTGGAAAATCTCTGTTTCGTCCTTCATTTTCCGTTTTTTGCAGCATCCAGAGTTCTTTCATGAGATTACCTGTCCTGTTTTTTTGTTTTTTTGATTTTTTTTCTTCGGCCAGTCCGCCTTCGGGGCGTTGAAGGTCTTGTATTTTACTTTGTTGTTCATTTTCAGCAACACGTGCGCATGCAGCTGGATTGCATGCCGCCCGAGCTCAAAGCAATAAACTGTGGATAAGCTTGTGTAGCAATTAGGTTTTTGAAGTTTAGAAACACAAGATTGCACAATAGAATTCGATTCGCACAGTTCAAATAATTGTGGAAGGTGCGTACGCACATAGTTTGTGGTCGAAACATGCATCGAGTAATTCTACCGCTTTTATTCTAAAGGAAACAAATTGCTCATTGAGCGACTTCCCGCTTCTTTTTCCCTTTCTTGATAGATCCTGGTTTTGTGCGACTTCCTGGTTGTGGTGTTTTTTTCTTATCGCCAGGTTTGAGAATCTTGGTAAACAGTTCAGTTGAATTGTCGATTTCGAGAAAATACTCACCTGAAATGAGCATAACAGTCCTTCGTCTATACTCATCATTGCTCCAGAATTGTCGAATTCTCCACAGTAGTTTGGCGCTGAAAATAATGTGACTAATTGCCTCTTCGAGAAAAATTCGTAACCTGCAAAAAAAAGTTAAAACCGTCGAATTAAGGTGACACTCACCGTCTTCCACAACTTGGTGCGCTCTGCATATCAAGTCTAAATCATGCTTTTGTAGGAACTGTTGCACAATATCTGCTCCGAACGTGAAACTAACACCACGATCGTTTTCAGCCCAACCCGTTGTGTCCTTATTGGGGTCCGACCACAATAAGTCACAGAGTAAGCCTTGCGAGAAAATTAAGTCATTCAAGCCGGTCGGTGAATTCAAGTACCAGTGTCTGGAATGTCGGTTGGTCGCAAGACGCGGCGAATCTGATCCATCGAGTGAAGGTCTGGGGAGAGCCCGCCGTGCATGGCAAATATTTTCTCGTCTATGACAGCCGCAATTGGCAGGCAATTGAAGCAGTCGGTGAATGTTTTCCACATCTTAATATTGTATCGCCTTTTGCCTGGCGCTTACAGTGAATTCCATAAAACGCATCTTTCACCCTACATTCATCGTAGAACCCATAAATTCGATTGATGCTTGCGCACTCATGGTTTCCGCGGAGAATGAAAAAGTTTTCAGGGTACTTGATTTTGTATGCGAGTAAAAGGCATATTGTTTCCAGCGAATGTTTCCCGCGGTCAACGTAATCGCCCAGAAAAATGTAGTTTGAATCAGGCGGAAATCCGCCATATTCAAACAAACGTAGAAGATCGTAATATTGCCCATGAACGTCGCCTGTGGTACAAAATGTCAATCAACCAAACAGGAAAAGCCGATAACAGTGACCGACCGCATATTTTGATTGGAGCCTCCAACTCCAGCAGGACTGGTTGACTCGAAAAGATTTCCCTCGACGTGTTGCAAAGGAACTTCACTTCTGCCTCTGCAAGTTGCACGTTTTTACCAGGGCGGCAGCCGCGCACTGATTTTCGTTGGGGTTGATCTGCACCACCAATACGCCGCGCGGCACCCACCTTCAAGCAGCTTGTCCAAAACCGAGTCGATATCAATCGACGCGTCGTCGGTCAGCGCCCGCGGCGGCGGCGGTTGGGCCATTCACAGCTCGCGTTGCACTTCGTGAAAATCTCGACAAAGTCAAAATGGGCCTGTGCAAGTGCCGCAACGTCACCAACCTTTTGTGCGACACCCCTCACCCGTGTTTGGCTTCGGCGCCTGCGCTGACATTTACACACCCCTCCCAATCCCGCCAGTTGCTTCGAGCACCGCAAAAACGTTTGCGAAAAGTGCATTCTGTCGGACCACGAGAAGGTGCGTGAATCCCGATGATGACTGACTTTGCTGATCCCCACCCAGTGCGTCGGTAAATAGCTTATTTCAGCGTGTCAATCGCCAGCTCATGCACCTGTTCCGGATTGCGACGAATTCTTTGCAGTCAAATCATACCTACAGTGGTTACAGGACAGCGACTATGACGCATCGTGTCAGATATGCTCCCAGCCGTTGGCTGAAGGAGAGCTTCTGCGGCTCTCTTGCCTTGGTTAACAATCACGAAGTCAAAGAATTGCTCTGAACTTCACCCACCCAGATATTTTCCATCTGAAGTGCCTGAACAGTGTATTCAGCAAACTTCCGGAAACAACCGCGCCAGCCGGATACACTTGTCCCGTGTGTAATGTGAGTGAGTCCACGCTCACGAATGTTGACGTGTTCACCAAAAAAAAAAACTACTTCGAAAAGGCTAGTGCGATCCCGGCGGACAACGCGTCCAATCAAATTGCAATTTTGATCAAAGAAGCGTTTATGAACGAGTCGTGGGCGCAGAATGTGATTTCCAAAAAGGTTTTTTTCCTCGTTCCGTGTTGCTTTTGCCAAGCGAGTACATTCTTTTCACAAGGCACCTGCTTCTGCAACCGACTCAATTCAATCGCCTAAAAGTGCGCAACCTCCAGCAAGCTCGATTGAGTTCTCTAGACCAGATTCCGTTGCCATCGATGCAGGTTGGCAGATGTATTTTTCATCGTTACTAGATGCAGCTATTTTTGTCTACTCAGGCGCCGTGCTCCCGAAGAAAGTTGTGTCAAAAGGATCGTTCACATTGCCCAGAGACGGCGACGACGACAAATATAAAATCAACGCCGAGAGGCCGGCGGCATGGTATTTGACGGCCAATCAAGATTTGGCAAACCTCATCGCAAATTGCAGGACGTCCCGCAGCGGCAGGTTGCTGTCACCGAAAAAAATGGCGATATCTGCCGCCGTTTTGCTCTCGTTTGTTCTATTTTTGTTCTACTTCATTATATGATTGCGCTTCTTTGATTCTCAAAATTATTGTTGCGCATCACAAAATTTGCTTTGTTGGTCCTCGACGTTTCTTTGCGCATTCAGCGACATTCCCCCGTGCACCGCATAAAAAAAAAGGAAAACAACCGGGCGACGGACTATACTCTTCTGCCATACTTTGCCGGTTGGACGACCGGAGGAGAGTTTGCCAGTAGCGCAGAAATCAAGCACTGTTGCGAAAACGAAAAATATCAAACACTACAAGTAACGAGCATAGATTTCGCGTGCGAAGAGGGAAACTAACAAACAAACAAAAAAGGAAAGCTCTTACATAGAGATAAAAAAAGAATGAGAGAAGGTAAAACGCCAGCTTGAAAAAGCATTCTTTTTTGTGTTGTGGAAGCGTCCTGAAAATCTCTGTTGCGTCGTATGTGTATCTGTTGTTTACGATCCTGAAAAAACGCGATTATTGGCATTATATCCCCGAAGCCATCGCTGTATGTTGGTGGTATGCCGAAGAAATCCACTCCAACTCAACTTGTTAACGTTCAAGCCCACGAGGGGCAGATTTAGAAGCAGCGAGATCCACGCGCCGTTGACCAGAAACGCAAGAGCTAGAACCGCGTGCGCCGCGCCTTCGGGAATCACAAACTGTCATGGAGGATATGTTAGGAAAGGTGCATTTTGCGAAACGGTAAAACATGCCCGATTCAGCTTGCTGCAAAGATCAATTGGATTTATGTAGTCGCATTCCAGGTCAGAGAACATGATGATCTAACAAAAGCATTAACGCAAAAGACCGTGAATGATTGGGTGTTGAGGCATCCAGCGCACTCACGAAGAAGACCATCGTGAAGAGCAAGGCCGCAGCCATAACGATCGCGAACATAAAGAGCCACTACGAACAGGCGAGAGTGGTGGCTATCAGCTGTGGCAAGGCTACGAGAGAAACCGAGTTACCGCCTCGACGTTCATTCTGGAGTCTTTGTCGTTGACCGAAAGTCTCTTCAATCGTGAACAAACGAACACAATCCTTCGCGAGGCCAAACCCTCTCGCCCTCCCGCGCCTCTGTAATGTGCCTCCCACTCATCCCTGTCATGGACCCACAAGAACCAGAGAAGGAGAAGAAAGAAAAAGAAAAAAAAAAAAAGGCAGATTGCCATGCAGCGTTCCCAACGACCCGTCCACGCAATAAGTTTATCTCCTTACTCACACCTGCAGCAGCAACCGGCGCGGGTCCTCGATCAACTCTTTGACACGAACAAGGAAAGTTACAGCCTCACGCCCGTCAATAAGCCGGTGGTCGTACGTCAACGCCACATACATCATTGGGCGCACTTCCACCTTGCCTGCAACAACCACTGGTCTTTCTTTTACAGCATGCATGCCCAGAATTGCGCTTTGCGGTTGATTGATAATTGGGGTTCCATACAAAGACCCGAACACCCCACCGTTCGAGATGGTAAATGTTCCACCTGCAAGATCCTCAATCGCAATGGCATTGTTCTTTGCCTGTTCCAGTTAAAATCAACGGAATCGCACAGAAAAATGAAAACAAAATACCAACCTTTTGACCCAACGCTGCCATTTCCTTCTCAGCCTCAACAAGGTTGAATTTTTCACAGCCACGCAGCACTGGAGTCACAAGGCCCTTCGGAGTGGCTACAGCAACACTAATGTCCACGAAGTCGCTGTAAACAACCTCGTCGCCTTCAATGCGCGCATTCACTTCTGGGACTTCCTGCAATGCCTGTGCACTGGCGCAAATGAATGCACTCATAAAGCCCAGCTTTACTCCATGTTTTTCGAGAACGGCATCTTTGTATTTACTGCGGAATTCCATCAAGGCACTGGCATCAAAGTCTGAGTCTATTGGCCAAAAACAAGAGCCTAAGGGTATGTACCTCATATCAATTTCGTTAAAAGTGGTTAAAGATGCTGCCGTGTTTTGGGACTCCTTAAGCCTTGTTGCTATCGTTTTTCGCATTCTGTTCATCTTGACACGACGCTCAACTCTGTCCCCGACAGCCTTTGGCAGCGAATCAACAAGAACTGAGGCAGGAGCCGGCTTTGATGCAGCTGGCGCAGCTTCCGCCTTAGGAGGTGGAGCGGAAGGTGTGGCCGGTGTAGATACTGAAGGGGCGGCAGCAGAGGATGGTGTGGGTACTGCAGGGGAAGCACCAGGTTTGCCGTTCAAGTTGACTTTGAACAAATTGCTGCCAACAGCGACGGTGTCTCCAGCCTTTGCGAACAACTCCAGGACAGTCCCTGCCTCCACGCTGTTGACTGTCACATCAACCTTATCAGTTTCAATAGTGGCGATAGGCTCGTCACGCGCAACGTAATCTCCAACGGCTGCATAATTGAGTCAGATGTTATACAGTGAACAAAAAAGAAGAAAAAATCTCGAGCATCATAAAAAAGGACAGAAAGATTTCACAGGATGATCAAACACTGTACATTTATGCCATTTCGTCAAAGTTCCTTCTGTAATAGAGTCTGCCATAGGCGGAGTCTGAACAATCTTTTCCTCAACTTTTCAAATGCGATTAGTCTATCACCAGTCAAGAAGCTCATTACCAAGACCGGCCGACGCAGAAGCAAATTGAACAGGAGGAGAAACTTCTGGAGACGCTGCAGAGGGTGCAGCTGCAGATGAACCTGATGGAGGCGCCGCGACACCGTCGGTATCCACCTTGTAGAGATTTCCTCCAACCATCACATTTTCACCTTCCTTTGCAAAATACTCGAGTACGGTGCCAGATTCAGTACTATTGACAGTCACATCGACCTGAATGTACGTTCCATTTAATTGAGATTCGTCAAAACTCAAAAGCCAACCTTGTCAGTCTCGATTGTCGCGATAGGCTCGTCGCGAGACACATATTCTCCGATAGCTGGCGAAATATGATTTAGGACCAACAGTGAGATACAAAAGTTACTGATTCGAAGAAAAGGAGAGACACAAAGAGGGTGTGCAGGATGTGGGCGGGTGGACAAGCGCGAAAGCAATTGTAACACTGCGCACATTTATGCCATTTTGTCAAAGTGCCTTCTGTGATCGAATCGGCCATGGGCGGAGTCTTGATGACTTTTTCAGCTGTGTTTTGCTTCTTAATTTTCAAAAAGAGAAAGAGGGAACTCACTGAGACCACGGACAGCACACACGCTACAAGAAGACAGCGATAAGCATTGGCGGACGGAGGTAGATGCGCGGCAGAAAGCGAAACACGGAAATTAGCAAGGGCGGATATGACGGAGGATTGTGATTTGCAAAATCAACGGGCGAACGCACACAGCAACGGCGCTAGACAGTGGCTGCAAGGGCGAGGACGACGACAGTGAGAGCAGCGGCACGCGGATACCCGGCGCCGCGGCCAAGCGCGACGCGGCGCGCTTGGAAGTGGCGATGGCGGCGGCCCGACAGCCACTGCGGGCGGAAACGGCCGTCGAGAGCATTTTGTTGTTTTGTGTTGAATAAAACGTTCTCGTCTGCCTTCCTGTTCATGAAATCCTCAGCACAACATCTACAACCAAGTCACACAGAGCAATGCTGCCTTGCATTGGTTTCATCCTTTTGCATTGGCAATAGTTAGATTCAAGCAATTTGAACAGCCACTAAATTAAAAATAATTTGAAAACTCACTGCCATTTGTTTCAACATCACCACTCTCACTCATGCCCCAGTTGTACTTGGCGTTTCTTGGCTGGAATACCACAACCCACTAGTCAATTTCCAGTCTCACTATCTGCACATACTCCTCCTGGATCACCTGTTGTAACCATGAAGGATTCATTTGTATTGGAAAGCCCTGCACACATGGAAGGGGGAGAAGGCAGTCCTGCCCTAGCAGCACCTCTGGCCATGTGGGGATCTTCCCTGTTACCACCTGGTGGTCAACATGCAGGTGCTTTTCAAGTACTTTTCTTTTTGCTCACTAGATGACATTGATACTCAATCACCTCTGCCAGCATTACCAGCCCAGTATGCACATTTTGTAGATGTATTTGAGAAGGGCAATGCC
>JADHYT010000406.1:0-18134 GCA_027604725.1 Entophlyctis luteolus
TGTCATGAGGAGTGAAAGTCAAAGCAGACTGGTAGACATGGAGTGGGTTGAAGTCCAGTGCAGGGTGAAACCTGGCAATAAGCCTGGCAATATCTGACAAGAGCTCCCCTGCAAGACCAAGCAAAGGTGCCTATACATAAATAGTTTGCATTATTTTGTTTTGGAAGTAATTTGTCAGAAAGGTTGTAACTTGTGGATGAAAGTTAATCACTCACTTTGGGGCTTGAAACAGACTCAATCATTTTGACCAGAGCAGCACATGATTCCATTAACTGGCTGAGCTTTTTCTCCACTGCAATCACTTCAAGCCATTGCAAAATCTTTTTGGTGCAAAATTCAGAGAGCACAGAAAGCACACACCAGAGTTTGTCCCCATTCAAATCTGCTGCATTCAGGATGTGGGTGGTCCAGTGTAAGCACGAGTATCTGACTGCAGGAGAGAGTGTTGACAATATTTCTTGTTGCTTTAGCTGGACAGCCTCACTGGCGCTTGACAGCCCAAACATGTTGTGATGCAACTGGTTGTTGAGTACAGTGAGGCACCTCTGCGCAACAAACACGTTGGCCTTGACTAGTGACACATAGAAACCCGGAATCCTGCACCTGGCAGGGGAGGTGAGGAAGTCTTTGACGCTCTTGTGCAGGACAGTCACTTTGCCGTCCGGCGAGACTAGCAGCAACGAGTGCAACTGTTTGGGCATGTTCAGCAATAAAGAAAGCATCACAACCACTTGGGCGCACCTTGGAGATGACCAGCTGGACACCAGCCGCCGACAAATCAGTGAGGACAGCAATGTTGGCACAGTCGAGTGGAACTTTGGCAGCCAGGAGCACATACATAAACTTCATGTACACATCTAAATCAGTGGCATTGTCCGCCTTGATGTTGCTGTCCAGAATCCTGGCATACTGGTCGTCAAGAGAAGCACTGAGGTGTTGGACAACTGCTATGAGATCCAGGCCGTCCACGCCGTGGTGCTTGTCGACGACTGATCGCAGCTGGCTGCACAAGACACGAGCTGCAACAAAGACAAACTCGCTGTTTTCTGTCAGAAGACGGCAGCATTCATCCGTCTGAGAACCGAGAGAGTATGGAAAGTGGGCAACTTCGTGCTTGACAAAGAGCTCAATGTCTCTGACGTTGGCTGCGGCTGTGGGCTCCAAGCTGTCAGTACGGAGAGATTCCATGACCTTCCAGATGTCGGCTTCGGGTCTTCCGGTGGTTAGAATCTTGACAAACGGAGGCAATTTGGCTGCGGCGTTTGAAGATCCAGTGTTGAGGCTGGCAAACAGACTGAGGAGCCCATTGCGAGTAGGATCGCCCTGAGTGCCACATTCGTCCAGGGCATCAATCACAATCAGATATCTGGTGGCTGTTCCTTGTGCACAAATTGTCGAAATAGATGAATCTTGCAGATCACGGCTTGCGCCAAGAAGAGGCAACAGTTCCAGAAACAAAGTCGGAAAAGCGACAATCGGTTTATCTAGAATGCTGAGGGCCGTCGGGTTCCGGTTGCAGTAATCCTTGTCCTGCTGCATCAACCAGTGAAGCTTGCTGAAAGCAAGTGGTGACGCACAGGCCAAATCATAGACAAGCCTGCAAACAATCTGTTTTGCATTGTTTTTCTTCTCATCGTAGTGCTTGCAGAAAAAGGCAGACAGAAGAGTGAAGCCCGATGGCGGAGAAGCGGCAGCCAAATATGCCACGAGCGACTTGCCGACACCAGCTGCCCCGTTGAGCCAGACAACATTGGCATCGCCCGCAAACTGCGTGCCGATAGCATCCACTGCCCAATCGCGCGTGCCCTCAACATACTGGCTGGCATATGAAGCCATGTCAGACTCGAAGGAAACTGGATTGAGCCAATCTTCAAGTTCTCGCTTCATATAAAAGTCTACAGACGTAGATCCTGCTACAATTGGAGTTGAAGAAGCAGCAGTGGCGTCTGCAGCGGCGGTATGTGAGATACTTGCAGGGACCGCAACATCTGAAACTGCGGGATCGCTGGACGCTCGGGTCACTGAAGGAAGAAGTGCGGTTGGGACTGCGGCGGGTAGGATAATCGATGAAGCCGCCGCCGTTGCAACATCAGATTCGACCGGAGCAGTTTGGGAGCCTGGAGAAAGGACAACGTCGTGAGGAGCAGAGTTAAGTTTTGCAATGATTTCTGCTTTCAAAACAGCCATTTGGCTGTCCCAATCAGCATGAGATCTGAAGTCCAGGGATGCCTGGCAGCTCGAGAAAATGCTGGCAAGCCGGGCCTGAATCATTGGAAGTGTCACCATGTGCACACTGTCAGTCAGGAGCGGCTTCGTGTCAGTGTAAACTGGCACAATTGGTTTCTGGAGTGCCGCCGCATAATTGAACTCCAACTTGCAATTGGGCGACTCCTTTGTGGTTTGGGTGAGTCAGCACATGCTACGCAGCATACGCCCCTTACTTGATACTTCGCAGTCACCACAGCCACAAATACTTGGCAACTATGCACAGCCGCGGCCATTCTTGGGTGTTGGTGAGATAACGAAAGCAATTTTTGTGAACAGCGGCGACTTACTTATCGTGGATGACGCCATTCATGAGCGGGACACTATCGACACCTCGCTCCACATCCATCCAAACAGACAGATTGCTGCTTTTCAATTCGGCGGCAATGCATTTGACCAGTTCCTGCATGTCATACTTTCCCGCTGCAGTTTTGACCCCCCAGCTGAACGAAAACGTCAAAAACAAGATAGTCCAACGAAACGCACTCACTTGTATGAAATCATCACTTGATACGGAACAAAGGCAGTTTCATGCGCGGCTGCAGGCACGGGACCGGTGAGACGGGAATCCGAAGTTTGAGATAGTTCAGATTCGATCAAATCGGGCGTAAGTGGACGATAAGCCGGCGGTTCGGCAGAGACAAGAACAAGCGCCTGGTCCGAATCCATGTCCACTTTCGGAAGGCAGTGAGCAAGTTGGCCATCGCTCGTTAGAGTAGCCCCGTTGAAGCGAACTACCAGTGGCGGCGACACAGATGGGTCCTTGCTGCAGGCAGCCTTGGATCAGGTGTGTCAGAAAAAAGCGAGTCGGCTTAGCACTACTTGCCTCGGCGACAGCAGTGAGGGTTTTTGCCATCAGCGTCAACACCAGAACCTCGGCGTGTATGGATCCAACGCGCACGCGTATGTACAGATCAGACTTAGCGAGACGGGCAGCCTGCGCAGCGCAAGGATCAGGCGCATTCAGTCACGGACACGAGGGAGCGGAACGCAACTGTGGACTGCGGCGCAGTCTGTCTCCTCGGTGCAGCCTGTTTGAAACGGCGGCGCATCGTCGATTTGGCAATCTCCGTTCCATTCGATGGCACTAATCCCATACCCTCATCTGTCCCCTTAAGGCTGCCATACGTGAGTTACCCGTCTGCAGTCTATGTAACGCGATGATGCTGCACGTATGTAGAACCTGCGGCTGATTGTGTCTGCTCTACACCAGCCTTGCTTCATTGGGAAGTCACGACGAGGGTCCAATAGTCCGTTTGGATGCGAAATCTTTCCATCGCGTCCATCGAGACAATTCCTCAGTACACGACAAATAACCGCTGATTCACGCACAACTGCATCAGCTTTCTTGTGGTAGGCGCGAGAGTCTGTTAGCAGCTGAAAAGTTTTGCAAAACCTTGCAGCTCATATTAAATTTAAATTTCGAAAAAGCAAGTCAGTTTTCGAAAAGAAGCTGAAGAGTTGTGAGCATGTCCGCTGTGGACGACACCGCGGTCAAACATTTTGAAAACTAAGCTGTTCTTCCTCTTACCTTCATAGCTATTAAAGTTTAGTCGGGCTTATTCCATTGAGCAACCAAAGTGACAATTACGGTTATACTGTATAAATATTTCTCGGATTTTTACAAATGCAGAATTTAAAATTGGTGCATGAGGAAACTTTTTGAAAGAAATTTAAGTTAAATTTCTTTATTGCGTTCTAAAGTATGATGAAACAATAGTGTAAATAATTGAGATAACATAACAAAATGGCGACGATTAATCGGAGCTGGTTATACAACACGCGGGCAGCAACAAAGACAAACTCGCTGTTTTCTGTCAGAAGACGGCAGCATTCATCCGTCTGAGAACCGAGAGAGTATGGAAAGTGGGCAACTTCGTGCTTGACAAAGAGCTCAATGTCTCTGACGTTGGCTGCGGCTGTGGGCTCCAAGCTGTCAGTACGGAGAGATTCCATGACCTTCCAGATGTCGGCTTCGGGTCTTCCGGTGGTTAGAATCTTGACAAACGGACGCTGCGCTGGTTGAAGACGCACTGAGGAGCTCGTTCCGGTTGGATCCCCCTGCGTGCCACATTCATCGAGGGCATCAATCACAATCAGAAGTCTGGCGGCTGATGCGTGTGAAGAGACTGCCGAAACTGATGAATCAGGCGACAACGGCAAATCGCTGTTTGTGCTGAGAAGAGGCAAGAGTTCCAGAAACAAGTCGAAAAAGCGACAATTTTTTTATCCAGAAAGTTTCTTTCAGGACACTAATTCGGTTGTTCCATTCCGAGTGACGTGAAGTCAAGTTATGCCCGGCACTTCGCAAAAATATCTCCAAACCGCGCCTGGATCAGAGGAGAAGTGACCATGTGAATGGCGTCTGCATGCAGCTTCGCGCTCTCAATTGCATACACCGGAACTATTCTTTTTTTAAGTGTGACTGCATACTTGAACTCATGATTGCAGTTGGGAGAATCCTGAAAAAATTAGAGTCAGCCCGCAAATGACCCCAAACACAAAGCACAAACTTTGGTACTGGTGCTGTCCCTGTTTCTGGGTTTGTATCATTCACTGATAAAAGTCTTTCAAATCCTTATATATTTACTTGATTCAATCTCTCAAACAAAACATCACAGGAGTTTGTTCCAACCCAAAGATGTATTGACATGCAGAATAATCTCCAGCCTTGAAAAATACGCTGATTCTCTTTGGGTCATGTTGAATTTGTGTTGGCTGACCATCTTGGCTAGATCTGAAATCAACGATAATGTAATCATTCACATCCAACTTGAAATACTTTCCATTCAACCCAAACCTATCAGTATGCTCCATGATACCACGCCCTTCCACAAGGAGTTCAACTTCCCAACGAAGCGATCCATTCAGATAGAAGTCGATTTCCCCAGGTAACTTTTCACCTGCGCAAAGAGAAACAAAGATGAATAAAGATCAGTTGTCAAGCAAAAAAAGGAAAAACAAAACACTGACTAGCTTGATTGGTGCCTGGAAATATTTTTGATAATTCGGGGCAAATGCAGCATTCTGGAGGAGTGAATTTGGCCAAGCCTTCCATGATCAAATGTTGAAAAGTAGCCTGTTTTGGGGAACCCTTCAACGACAGAGCGAGTAAGAATGCTGCATGACATATTTTGTATATATCCTTCAATCAGCACCCGGAGAGACGGTGGTGCAGATAAAGAGCGATTTGGGAACAGCCACTTCAAGAAATAACGCTGACCCATTATTGATGAAAATTTGATAGAGCCTTTCTCTTCCACCAAGATTCCGGCTTTTTGAAGACGAGTAAAGCAAAGATCATCAGTAGGGCTCAGACCAGTAGGAGATTTAGAGAGCCCAGACGTAGGGCATTCCACCAAAAAGTTTTTGAAGACGGTGTCAACAGGCAATGAATGATCACTGCCAAACACACAGGCCATTCTTGAAACAACATCAGCAGAAAAATAGAAGAGGTGTGCTTCGGTTTCAGATGGCTGGGATTTGGCAAATGCTCCAGTAAGACCGTCCACAGATAGACGCAAAGCTCCAATCAACCCGCCACATTGGGCAATAATATTTTGTTTCAACGATTCAAATTTCATGTCGTTCCGTAGGCCGATTGGTGAATCAAGGAAAACTGCTGCGTCTGTCTCTGACAAGAGAAAGTGTTGCCTGTTGAAGGTGGGGAATGACTTAAATTCATCATCTCTGTAACTCATTCTTTGAAAGGAGGTGTCGAAAAATTCAACTGGACTTTCGACACCTTGTTTCAAAGAATGAGTTGCAGAAATGATGAATTTGACTGATGTAGGAAGCCATGTCGGAATACTCTTTATCAGAGACTCCCAACCATGCCGGTCGTGATAGGTATTTTGCGCATCATCAATCATCACAAGAAACCTGGCCGACATATTATCGCAGCTTCGTGTGACCATATCAATTCCAACACTTCTCAATACCTCAATACATGAGGAGCCTGTTAAATCACGAGTATATTTGCACGGCACTTTCGCCCATTGCGCAAACAACTGAAGCATAGACGTCTTTCCAGACTCCACCGGTGATGAGAAAAGAACAAAACGATTCGAATCCAAATTATTGGAGACGCTTTTCAATAATTCGATTCTGTCCAAGTGAGGGGAGTTCAGATCGATGCCGTTCAATTCCAATTGGATTGCCCTTTGTGGAAACCCGAAATCATCACTGGCTTTCAGTGGAGAGGCTGCATGTGGTATTTAGACAGGAAGCAAGGAGGTGAGTAACTAACATGCCTTTGTTTTGATGATGAGTCATCTGCCCCAATCCTGTTCAAACGAGCAAGAGGCATTCCGAACCGGAGTGTTGTATCGGATTCATAGATAGTCATGAAGCAGTCCTCATCAAGCGCACTGCGGGGCACGCCGGAAGGCAGGTGAAGGGTGAGTTCGTCAACTGGAGTGGAGTCAAAGCGAGGAGCAAGTACTTGTTTGACAGCCCCGATCACATCAGCGACATCCGATAGCGGATCTTCCCTCCTGGTTCCTTGCGTATCATAGTGGGTTTTGATCTTGACTGGATAGTTGTCCCCGTACTTGACGAAGAATTGGGTGGTCATTTTAATACAACCAGTACCAGGTCGGGCGTAAATCACATTTGCAGTGTTCTCGTTTGTGCCTTAAGTAGATTTATTTGTCATATTCAATACAACGCCTTTTCATGCGCAGTTGTGGGCAAGGAGTTCAAAGGCACTGCGAGTACCACGCGTTTGAATACTTACAGGCTAAACCTGCGACACAGCAGCTCCGTCCTGTCCATCCTTGTCCGCCACATTGGCTATACAGCGTCGAGCATTCATTAGCTGAGGAAGAGGTTGCAGATGTGCTGGTCTCGGTGGTAGTTGTGCCAAGAATTGCTGTAGACGTGCGACTCGATGTTGTCGCAGTGATTGATGACTTCTTTGTCGTTGTGAGACCAATCATGAAATTTAGCATATACGGTGAAACCATTCCCGCCTCAGGGAGCACGTGTCCAACCGCAGCAATGCTATAAGCCTCAACAAGAATTTTTCCTGCTGTGTTGGTGAACTGTGTTTGGGTCCATCCTGTTTTGATAGTCACGTTAGGCAGTTCAATTGTGGCTCCGAGTACGTTTGTCCATTGCTTGATTTCTTCACCGAAATTCGGATAATATAACGCAGAGTCATTAGTTCCATGCCTTTAAGAATTCTCAAAATGCCGTTGACGGTAAATCTGAATCATACCACAGTTGCATCCGTGGTCGATTGCCCGTAAACTCGGGAAATGCATTGATAACGTATGACCCCCAAGTAACTGCAGGCAAAATTCGAGTTCCGGTCGAGCATATTGAGTCCCATGGAGCTGCATCCGTTGCAGAGGGAGTCGCGCTTGACTGAAAACAGTTGAATGGGACTCCCATAAACGCAGCGCCCGCCTGGAATAAATCAGGATACAAAGCCAGCATAACGTTCGTCATCATTGCACCTGCATATTCGCAGTGTCTTAGTCGCTATCGAGTCAAAAATGGACTGCACCTGACGAAATTCCACTAACGTAAACACGACTAGGATCGACATTATAAGTCGCAACAGCAGACTTTGTGATTGCTGCGATTCCAGTTGGATCACTTGCCCCATCGCGTGTATGGGCCTGCATTGTGGGTTGATGGAAAAATTTCTGTGTTAAGCATACATACCGCATTTGTCGCAACGTCCCAACACTCTCCTGTGCGATTTGTTTGCGGAAAAACTATAACAAATCCGTACTGATCAGCACTGGGCGTGTAAGTACCAGCGATAAGGGAAGCGCTGCAGGTGCAGCCTGGGCGAAAGAAAGGACCAAATTTTAGGGCACAACTTAGACTAAGTTCTCACAGTGAATGGCCACAAGTAGGGCCGGGTTCGCTTGAACATTATCTGGAACATAAGCATACTGGAGGTTTCGGTATCAGCATACAACGAAATATTTGCAGCAAATCACCGCCAAAATGCTAGTTGGATTTGGGGAGAACCCCGTGAACGGGACGAGGCTCGCGGCAAGAGCCGAATGGGCTGCCACGAAGAGAAATGGAAGGATTGACGGCATGACATTGCAAAGGTTCCCGACAGTGACCTTTTAAGGACTTACCGGGCGGTGATGGGTGGAGACGAGTGATGTGATCACGAGAATCCAAGCCACGAGACCCTTCGATTGCGTAACGCTCCAATTAATCATTGGGAAACAACAATTAATTTTTTCCAGATGACAAACTATTTGCGAGAACGATAACGGTGTCAGAGTTTGGACCCCACGCCAGGTCTTGTTCCCCAAATCCGCAGCCTCGCGATTCCGCCATCTGGAAAAACGGTCACTTTAACATGTGTTACTACTGCATTCGTTTTGGGGATAGAATATTCATGCTTCGCGTCGGGTTTGCAACGGGTCCGAGGAACCAAAGCAAACCATTTTGCCTCATCGAACGGCTCTGCATGCGTCAAATAACAACCCTAAGACTCATTATTAACCCTGCGAATGCAAATCATTGGTTTACCTCGATTAAGATGCTCTCTGGGAAGTTTCCTCGAAAATGCGCTGTATCCAGTATAACTTTTTCTGGGATACCGCCTTGTGCAAAGCAAACGCGAAATACTACCCATTCTGATCCCGGAATGATCAAATGCCCGTCTGATCCTTTTACAAAAACGGGCGGGCGATTCGGATTGCGTGCTATCTTGTTTTTCAGTGATGGAATGTTGCTATTCAGATCAACCTGTCTCCCAGCCATCGTACATTCCCGCTGATTCTGTTGTGGAAATAATATTGAACGGATTCCCATAATGAGAATTGCTGACAGCCACTGGCACAGCTCTGAATCATGGTTTCAGTTCAAGAAAGGTGTGTTCTCCAAAGCGTACCCGTTTTCCAGAGCAACTAAATCAACTACTGTTGAAGGAGAGGTTTTCGACCAATCCTTTACTACAGTCCCATACGCTCTCAACCGAGCCACTCCACCGTCAGGGTAATAATTGATCCTTGGAGGAGAGTCGGTTTTTTGATGCATAAACAACAAAATAACCTCAAATGAGTCCATCGCTTTTTCGAATCGACTTTTACAAAATGGTGACGTTCGTTTGGATAACCTGGACGTAGGGTAATCATTGAAAGAATCTCTTCCCAGTGATCAGAGCTGGCGGACTTCGCGGCTTCGAACTCCTCCACTGTCGCGCACGTTCCCATTTCAGAACGTCTTTTCAATGGAAGGTCTGACGTTCAAGTCAATATGCGCAAATAAGTGTTTCAGTCTGACCGCTGTTCAAGCACGCCGCTTGTATAGAAATCCTCGGTGTTTGGTTTCCAGTGAAGAAAGCCGTGTCTATATGGAATCCCGAGATGACTCCTGAAAGTCCCAGCTTGATGAGACACCAATCATGCCCTTCGATCCTTTTGCGGCGGGTTTCCCAACCTGCACGAACAAAAGTGAATCGTCAATTGTCATATTAATGACCCCACCATCCATCCATTTCCCTGAGTATGTTTCAGCTGTGAAGGGTTTGAACAAAATCAACAAACCGAAGGAAGTGAACCGATTTTCGTCCCAAATCGGCTCGCTCTTCAGAATAAGATTCTCAGCGACTTGGAAGAAATCATCTGTGGCAAAGAGGACTTGACCTTTGCAGGCAGAGCAAGCGAAAATGGGAGAATGTAATTCAGACGGATATCGCATGTTTAATGGAGCACCCACCGTCAGCAGTAAGGTTCACGAGGTGGGCAAACGGATTCGCCATTTCTTCGGAAAAAATGACAACAAAAGCAATACATGACATCTATTAAATTTTCAAAGCTGCCGCCTGTAATACTGAAAGACTTGCGATTCCAAATGTAATGAGCCAAATTTGTTGTCACAGTCAGAAAATGGTTTGGCTTCCTAGTTGGCCCCATATAACTCGCAAACACTATGGCACGCCAATGCCGGTCAAACAAACGCAGATGGTCAACATTGGAACTCTGAAGCAGGGCTTCATCAGAGCCTCGTTTGGTCTGTCCCCTTTCTGAAGACTCTCAAGAATGAGTTGTCAGCACTTTCGGAAAAAGAACCAGATTGCAGCCATGTGTTCCCGTGATTCCGAACTATGAGATTGTGCTGGCGTAGCGCTGATGCAGCGAGTTGCATAACAATAATAAAGAGGTGATCGTTAGGCCAGCAAGAATCGTTCAGGCCTCGTTATCGGACACCCTGATATTCTTTTCCTGATGAAGTCGCTGAAGAATGGCTTGGGAAATAACTGGAGTCCGACAGTCGTAAGCCCTCGCCTCGGCTTCTTTTAGGTGATTGCCCAGTTTTGCTAAGAGGTTTCTAGAAACTCCAGTGCTTAAAACTTTTCTTTGAGATTCTCGTTTTATTTTTTGTCAGCTTTGTCCGATAATCCACTGGTAACTTCGAAAATTTTTCGAGGAGTTTTGGGTTTTGTGGGTTTTGCTTTTTTTCTTTACCCGAATTGCGATGAAAAGTTTTTCTGTGTCTGAATGGCTTGCTGACAAATGACACAGTTTAAGGACGGAAAGCGGTCAGGAAATCTGTCAATAAATGCAATCTGTTCACGCAAAATCGAGTTTCTTTTTATTTCGGTTATTTTGTTTTTGTTTTTTTTGTTTTTTGTTTTGTTTTGTTTTTTGTTTCTTGGTTTGATTATTTGCCTTTTGCTTTTTTTGCAGTGTCTGATTTTATTTTTAGATACCAACCAAATTGATTCTTGAACTGTCGCAAAACAGACACCAGTTGAATCAAATATAGCTGCAGTTTGCTAGTATCTATTTATCACATCAGATGCTGATGACTCCATCACGCAAGCGGAAATCAATTCAAAATGCCCATGCAAAGTCAGCGGACTCACAAATCAGTAACGTTCCGACAATATACGCACCTGCTTCTTTGTACTTGCATCAGTCGACGATTCCAAACACAAGCCACCTGCCACTTCTGGACCAACTTAAAGTGTTTTTAGCATCAGCTCCGTCAAATTGGCCGTCAGATCAGCAGATTAAGCGATTCACTCTTCATCCCACAAACGAAACGATATCTTGCGTCCTGTGGAATAACCTGTACCATATCACCGGAACGGATATCATCAAAGCACTGCAGTTCAGATTTGCAGAGTTCGGTCGCCCCGTCCTGTTGCACAAAAAGTTCGAGGAAGGCGTCTTCAGCGATTTGAGGAATTTGAAGCCAGGCATTGATGCCACACTCGAAGAGCCAAGATCGCCATTGCTGGATTTCCTGTTCAGATCGTCTTGTATCCGTACCCAAAAGAAACAGAAAGTATTCTATTGGTTTTCGGTGCCGCATGACACATTGTTCATGGTAACTCGTAAATGCTATCGAAGCAGAAGCTGACCGTAACGCAGGATGCGCTCGAAAGAGACCTGAAGCGCGAATCGCAAGGGCAGGACCCAACTACAGCAGCAATTCCTGGTTTGTCTGCTGAGCAAGTGTTATCTCTTGCAAAAGAACATTGCCAGCCAATAATGGGCTTTGAACAAATCTCCAGCATGGCTCCCACACCGACAAGAGTGCTTTCGCGCCGCGACTCGCTCGCGTCTGGAATGAGTGCAACGCCAAGCGGATTGCAAGTTCAGCACTCATTAACTAATTATCACGAAAACCAAAGCTACCTTGATCCGGACGCGCTAAATCAAGCACTTAGTAGTGTTTCATCAATGGCGAACACGTCAGTGATTTCTCGGTCAGTCGTTCGGCACCATGACGCAACGGGTCAAATGCTGTTTGAACTTGAGGAACGGCATCTCCCACAACAACACAACCGCCCTCGGGCAGTGAGTCTATCGCTGCAAAAGAGCCGAGCGCTTTTTGCCCAAAGAGACTTGAGCCCAGATTCAAGAAAGAAACCTGCGCGGATCGGACGTAACAGAGCAGTCAGCATGTCGTCACACACAGGGAAAAACAATCATTTTTCTGCCAGCCCAGTGCAGGAGTCTGCTTCTGAGAGAATTCCACCTCAGTTCAACTTCGCAACTGTCACTGATCCAGAGTCCCGAAGAATGAGCATTGTAGAGTCCAGCCCAGTCTCTGTGAATATTTCACAAGCGCCGTCGCTGCACGGTGGCGGCTTTTCGGCGCCCCTGCATATTTCAAAACCGAAACAGATTGGGGCCACAGACACATATATCGACCCGGGCTATCTGCAGCTCCATTTAGATCATCCGCTCCCAACTCGTTTGCAACAGCAGCAACCTCAGTTAACACTGATTGACGCGCAGCTCCATGGGTTCGACGCGTTCCGCCGGACGCATTCTGTCGATGAACTGCCCCCGGAACTCATACAGGACTTTTCCATGCATCAAAGCAGCACAATGGTGATGACACCGTTGTCAATCATGGCGTCGCTGCGGCAAGCAGCTGCTGGGCAGCCGGCCGAGTGGCAGCATCCAAAGCACCAACAGATTCATCAGGATAATTTGCAATTGGTGGAAATGCAACTGCATCATAATCAGCAACAGATGATGCAACTACCTTACGGAAGTTTTTCTAGTTTCTTCAACGTCGAGGAGAATCCGGCGGTGGTAATGCCGTCGCCTTCTCCACCTCCACCTAGAGCGGCGGGCGGCGGTGATGTGGGTGACGAGTTCGAATGAAGTTGGTTTGTGTGTGTATTCGGGAGACTGCGGGAGAGATGGACTGTCGGATAGTGCCGGAGGAGATCAGCCCACAAATTTCAAGTTATTGCCTGTTTTCTTTTTCATCATTTGCTTTGAATTTCTGATCGATTCACATGAGCACCTTCCAGACCCCCTCGAACCTCGTGGCACCTGTCGCCACCACTTCCACCCAGGCAACTGCGCCTGCCAGGAACACCTTTTTACTGAAGGCTGGTCTTGCCCAGAACCTCAAGGTAAGCTTCATCCCTTGTCTCTTCTGCCGTCCCTCATCGTGGCGAATCACATGGATGTGTGACATGTCTAGGGCGGCGTGATCATGGATGGTGAGTTTCGAAGCAGCTTTCCCCGCTGCTGGTCGCTTGTAAAATAGAAAAATAAAAGAAAAACAGTCATCAACGCTGAGCAGGCGCGCATCGCCGAGCAAGCTGGTGCCTGCGCTGTCATGGCGCTCGAGCGTGTTCCCGCAGACATTCGCAAGAACGGTGAGTGACTGGATTGAAAGTGCTAAAAATATGCAACTGAACAACCAAAATCACTTCTAGGCGGTGTTGCGCGAATGTCCGATCCCAAAATGATCCGCGAAATTCAAGCTGCTGTCTCGATTCCTGTCATGGCAAAAGTTCGAATCGGGCACTTTGTTGAGGCTCAAATCCTCGAGAGCATTGACATTGACTACATTGATGAAAGCGAAGTGTTGACACCTGCGGACGAGTCGCACCATATTGAGAAATCCAAGTTCAACGTTCCTTTTGTTTGTGGTTGCAAGAATCTTGGTTGGATAGCTTTACGTTTAACCTCTGTTTTGACTCGTATTTCTTTTCTCTGAACCTCAGGTGAAGCACTGCGACGTATTTCGGAAGGTGCTGCCATGATCAGAACTAAAGGTGAAGCTGGAACTGGAAACGTTGTTGAAGCCGTCCGCCACGCGCGCACTCTCATGAGCGAAATTCGCAAAGTCCAAAGTTTGCAGGACGAAGAGCTGTATGCTTTCGCCAAAGAAATCCAAGCACCTCTCGACCTCGTGAAAGAAGTCAAGAAGTTGGGAAGATTGCCTGTTGTCAATTTTGCTGCAGGCAAGTTTTTGCTGTCGCATTCGTCCTACATATTAAGCATCTCGCAGGCGGTGTCGCGACACCCGCGGATGCAGCTATGATGATGCAGCTCGGTATGGATGGGGTTTTCGTCGGCTCAGGCATCTTTAAGTCCGGTGACCCTGCCAAACGAGCCCGCGCAATCGTCCGCGCCGTGACTAACTTCAACGACGCAAAGGTTCTTGCAGAGGTTTCGGAAGATCTTGGCGAAGCGATGGTGGGCATCAACATCAGTGACATTCCCAAGGGCGAAGTGTACAGCGCGAGAGGGCACTGAAGCAGCGAACAGCTCATTTTGGATGATTCGTTGGCGTTTGCAGGTGTTTTGAATTAAACCCTTCGAGAATGCCTCCAGATGTTAGTCGACGGGCAATATTTGCTGTAATTAGTTCTTTTTGTTTTTGTTCTCATGCGCGCCACCATATACGCGGTTCGCATTGGTCGTATCCCCGGGATTTACACATCCTGGTATCTTAAGAGCCACCGTACACAACCTACCGCAGGTTTCGCTGAGTCTTAGTCGCTGACTGCAGGCCCGAATGTCACGCCCAAGTCAACCGCTTTCCTAATGCACTGTACAAAGCCGTTAAGTCAACTGCCGAAGCAGCTGAATTCATTGGATATCCCTCGTGCTGCTCTACCCCGGCCGTAAGCTTGCATGAACAAATCCCAAAAAGCACAGCGCTGTCCTCTTCAGAAAGCATCGGACTCGAAAGTCAGGTTATGAACATATACACCGATGGCGCATGCACGCATAACGGCCAGTACGGCGCCAAGGCCGGTGTTGGTGTTTTTTTTGGTTCCGATGATACGCGAAACATCAGCGAACCTCTACAAGGATCCGTCCAAACGAATAACAGAGCAGAACTGATGGTGCAAAAAACATGTTCGAAACCTCTTTTTTCTGTTCGCCTAACATCCCTATAGGCCATCATTCGCGCTCTCCAGTCTGCTCCGGCGAATTCCCGAATCCGGTTGCACACTGATTCCAACTATTCTTATCTTGGCATAACACGGTGGCTGGAGGTTTGGAAGCAAAAGTCATGGCGGCGCGACGATGGTAAGGACCTCCTGAATAAGGATCTGTGGATGCAGTTGGATTCCGAGCTAAAAAAGAGGGGTCGCCACAGCAGAGTTGAATTTGTCAGTCTTTGGCCAAATTTTTTTTTTTGACTTCATAACTCGATCATCAGGCTCATGTTGCGGGTCATACAGGAAATTATGGGAACGAGCAGGCTGATAAGCTGGCAGTTTCTGGTGCCTCGAAAGCTGATGTGTAATTGATACTTGTGTGTTGTTTGGTCTTTTTTGTTATAATGTTCGTTCCAATTGTTCGTTGCAAATATTCTTCCCGCGATATTTGAACTGGAACAAAAAGAACAGACCGCCATGGACACCAATCACATTGCCCTCGTGTTGTCACTATTGTTTGCAGCGCTCTCGTGCTTGGAGCTTTTAGTCTTTGCAAGTATCACCGCTGCGTTTGAATTTGGACGAGCCCCAGCAAGCGGCAACGTGAAGTTTTGGACTCCCTTTAACATAAGCCTCCTGGCAATGGCTTGTTCCCAAATTGGAATCTTCGGATGTATGGGAATTTCAATAAGCAATGAGCGTAATGCTCTAGATAACGGCTTGGCCAGTGTATTCCTCCAAATCTTCATTGGAAACGTGCAACTGGCATACTGCTTCTTTTCATGGCACAAGTCCCAATCCATTATGAAGCGGTTCATGCCAATCCTACACCGAATTTCAGTATGGTTGCTGCCCACATGCCCGCTGTTCTTCTACGCCCAAGTGATTCCTGAAATCATTCACGTCGCTGACACCAGTGGAGTTTTGAGAACCACATTGCCGACAATCGAGATACTCTGTCCACTGCTAGCAGCGATTGGAGCCGTTCTGTTCGACACCGTGTTTATGTACATCTACTGCCGCCATCTGGCAATCGTCAGCACCGTAGTTGCACCAGATCCCGAACTTGTGATGGTCCGGACACATGGCATCGCGTCGTGCACGTTGCTGTATCTGGGTTTCGTGATCCACGTTGCCGCTTCAGCCGCTCCTAATGCTGCTGCATACAATTTGGTTGCCACCATCGCAAATGGGGTTTTTGTTCTCGTGTTTGGCCTACTTCTGTCCCTAAAAATCCGCCTTCGCCGCTTGGCTCGCGCAGTAGCCCGAGTGCAGGATACCGACGCTTTGCGTAACAACATTCAAGAGAGTGGTCGGGAGCTGGACCGAACAGCTCGGAGGGAGACCGCGAAAGCGAATACTCCGACAGACGCCATGATAGTCTTAGATACAAAGTAAAATGAAGGTTGCTAATAAATGTTTTTGACTTCTGCAAAAACTACTACGGACATGAATGCACGAAGTGTTCGCAAAATTGGCAAGGAGTAGAAATGGTGGCATAGCCACCGAGCAGTTGCTTTTTTATCTTAAGTCATGTTCACAAAGTGACCAATCGACTCTGTATGGCTGCACCAGCGCCATCGCAAAGGGGATTGTGAACGTCCGGGTAGTCACCGAGTGCGTCACCTGAGTGCGAGAAGCCGCCGAGGAGAATAAAGCAGAAACTTGATTGGGAAATGAAAAGAGTTTATTCGCACCAAAATGGCCGCAGACTCGTTAGTGCACGATTCTGTCATGGATCTCCTCCTGATTGAGATGGTCGCTACGGTCTCATCCGCCGATGGAGATAGAGACTCTGCCTTTGCGAAGCTCGAAGCTGCCGGATACAGAGTGGGCATGGCGCTTATTGAAAGGCTCGTCCTTCCCGCCCGCACACTGTGCGCGCCATAATCTGACTATAATCTACATTTGCAGAGTCGCGCGTGACCGCCAGCGATTCACCGACAACCTCGACATTGTGAAATTCATTTGCAAGGACTACTGGCTTGCACTCTTCAACAAGCAGATCGACAATCTGAAGACTAACCACAGGGTCAGCGGTTGCCATGATTGTTGCTTCGTGGTGCTTCGAACGCTGATTGCCGTTCGCGTCTTTCTCTATTGCAGGGCGTCTATGTCCTCACCGATAACAGCTTCCTGTGGCTCGCGCGAATGAGTGCACCTGTGTCCAGCGAAACGCCACAACTAGCGTCGTTGGTAATGCTGGTTAGAGTGCGCCTTTTCTCTGATGTTCATTCAGCATACGGCTTTTCCTTGCGGGCTGATACGCGGCGCCTTGGCGAACTTGGGCATGTCAGCCATTGTTGCAGCCGACACGGGAAATCTTCCGCAATGTATACTTACGTTCTCGTTTTTGCTTCCTCGGGTTTGCTGTTAAAAATGTCTTCTGTTGTAGGCACATTTCAGATCAAGCTCGCCAGTTGAATCCTGCCGCGATGGTCATGTTAAATAAAGGCGCTGCTTGTGTTGGCGTGTTTTCGCGCGAAGAAACAGTGAACAGAATATTGGGCAATGCTGTTAAGACTATGTTTACAGCGCTTCGTCGGAGTCCGAATAGCTTCCTCGTCGTCCACTCAACCTTCCGCCTCGAGCGCAGTTTCGGTATTGATCGTCTGCGGGCAATCCAGCCAGAGTCTCCCGCGAATAGGTGATGCGATGCAGTTGAAGAATTTATGTTTGTGAACGAGACGACAGGCTCAAAGTGAAGGTTCCCGAAGACATCTTCAGGATAACAGGCGATCGTTGAGCTTGCCTTTCTTCAATCTCAAGACTCACGACTTTCGTTGGATTGGCAGTTCCATCATCAAACTCTTTGCTCAAGCGGGGATTGCAACAGATGACGTACGCTGTCGGCAAACTGAATGAAGGCCTGTACACTCTGTATGCGCTCTCGCAATCAGAATTGAACTTAAGATTAAGGTTACTTAAGGTTATGAACCAGGATAGGATAAAGACCAGACTGGGATTAGGGGCAGAATTAGAATTAAAATTAGGCTAGGACTAAGAGATAGAGGTAAGCTTAGAGATAAGGGGGGGATTTGTCCAAAACCGCCGCCGCCGCAACCGCCGCCGCGACCGTGCCCTTGACAGCTACCTCAGCCATCCAGCTACAGCTTCCCAGCTACAGCCTCATTCACTCTCAGCTTCCTCACTCACAATTGTCCAAAACCGTTGCCGCCGCAACCGCCGCCGCGACCGTTCCCTTGACAGCTACCTCAGCCATCCAGCTACCGCT
>JADHYT010000407.1:0-18121 GCA_027604725.1 Entophlyctis luteolus
GCAAAATGGACAGCGACCACACAATGGGTCGCCGTTTGTGACTCCAAATGAGTCACCGCCGACGTGCCATTCATGACACTTCCCTTGTCTGTTTCCTCATAGCCTTCTGGCATCCTCATGTAATTAGGGATGGGCAGATCAGCATTGAGGTAAGCAAAATCCACATCTGATTGTTCAATAATGAAATTCTTCATTAGAGCTACTACCAGCATAATTCTCAGTGATTGAATTTTGACCACAGATGAAAATGTTCATAATCAACTCTGTTGCTGTATTCTGAGGATGAACTTGAATGCCTTCTGATTACTAACAAGAGCCAGATACAACCCTGGATATCTGCTGGATTTGTATCTGGCAAACATACAATAAGGATAGGATACCAGATAATCTGTTGGATGGTGGATACTTTAGCTGGAGACCTGCCAGATACTGGCCAGATGCCAGATGAGTGCCAGATGCCAGATGAGTGCCAGATACTTTGCCAGGTAGTGCCAGATGCTGGGTAGTTCATATACCTGCCAGATACTTGCCAGATGCCAGATACCACCAGATCAATGGGTGATCCTGACATACTATAGAATATACCCACTTGCCTACAGCACAGTGACCATTGCAAACATGGAGTTGCATGTAAGATCCTTGTACCATGGTGAGTTAATGTTCTGCCTGTTATTTTAAGATCACTAAGTTTGTGGTAAACAAATTCTTTTCATTTTTTCAAAGCAGAAATAAATGAGGAAACAACTTTTTTTCATAAGACCACAGGTTCATGAAAGAAAGAGAAAGAGAAGAAAAAAAAGGAAGATGCGAGAATGGAAAAAAGAAAAAAAAAAAAAAAAGTAATAAAAATATAACCAGGTTCACTCAATAATTGTAATCTTCGCGCCGGAAGTTTGGGTCTTGAATAAACATTGCGAGAACCTTGGAACCAGTTTGAAGAAGCGGGTGTCCGGCAACTCTGCTCGTTCAGAAAGGATAAACTTCACTCACCCGTTTTTCCTTCGGGATCTGGAAACTTACATTTGGAGGAATCTTTCAATACCTGCACGCCGTGTCTCAATCACTTCGTCGGAGAACCTGTTTGTGTACACTTTTCCGGGAAGAGATGGAATGTTGACTCTGCCGCAAGGAAGACGGCAAGTTACAGTGAGTGAACGATCGCGCCGAAGGAGAAATTACAAACTTCGTTGTCTCACGCTCAAGCGCATCCTTGAACCATTCAAAATCGGAGTAACGTCTGCGCACAGAACTCTGCCTCATTTTGAACGCGGGAATGTTCGTCTGAGATGAGAAGGGGAACACACTTGTGAGAGTCGGTTAAGGCAGATTGGGCCACATACACGACAGATGATTTCGTAGTCCACGTACTGCGAGCGGCCGGTTCCCTGGATCTGAGGATTGCGCACTTCGATCTCGAGGAAGTTCTCGGGGACACCGTAGCGCTCCTCTGCGGTCTGGCGCGGTGGCTGAGACTTCAGCCGGAAAGGCACACACACCAAACCTGCTCTCTAAAGTCTATCTTTGCAATGCCTGCGCAACGACGGCAAGTAAGCTGGCGCAAGCGGATGATGGGACACCAACCTTCGGGCCAGTTGCGGGACATCTTGGTCTTCTTCCAGAAATGTCATCTAAATGCCCCCGAACCAATGGCCCGCCGTCGCGTTTCCTCATCAACCGCCGGTCTGAAGAGCGCTACACTATGGGCACTCTGTAAAGCGAGGTGTGTCTTTGAAGTGCATAATCCTGACCCTTTCTCCAGCTCTTCAAAATTGTTCACAACCACGATTCAAGACGCGGAAGAAGGTTTCGGGGCCTGAAGTCCGATTTGATATTTTCCACCTTCTGCACGCGGTTTTGTAGATGCATTACCCACATATCAGAACCGCGATTTGAAAATTGGTAAAATGTTTCTGCTCAGCTGAAATTTGCGATGAAAAGTTGGCGATTTCAGTTTCGTGACCAAAGCAGAGAGTGGGAGCACGCTCTGGAGGGCCTTTATTTGAAGGAGGTTTGTAGAGTGTTAATGTGGTCATGTTCACGACGCTCGAACGAAAACATCCGTTTCAAACTAAGGAAAGTGAAAGCAACATTGATAATCACTATTACTAGCTATTTAAGAAATTCGCAACAACAACAACTACCGGCACCGACAGTATCAGAGACGACACCACGGTAAACGCCCTTTACTTGTCGCAAAACAAATGTTTATAGCGCTATGAGCTTCCCTTGAAAAAGTATTATGCCATCCTTTTTTAACCGCAATTTATCTCAGGTTTTTGGCAAAGTATTGCGCGCAAGGAACGGAGATTTATATCGGTTGAGCAATCAAGCTGTTCGAGTAACATCAGATTTATTTGTTTGGTGCATTCGTTGCTGACTTGCTCTGGTTTCAGTGCATATCAACTTCTTTGACCATTCCCCAAACACAACGAAGAAAAGTACATTGACAAGAACCAACACACGACTTCAAGGCAGATTGATGATTTCTTTGGTGACGGGATTAGCAGGATGGCGTATGCACAGAGGATTACAAATAAGAAGCTTGCGAAACCGTCTGCTACGACTCGTCGAGAATAAAGAGGGGCTTGTGCGAGTTGCCTGTTTATTGACTCCTCCATTTTTCTCGAAGTGACGGAACATTCATTCATCCCATAATCATAGCTCTTGATCTGGCGCAAGAAATCAATACCAGCATCCGAATGCACGCGACTAAACTTCCGCGACTTAGCGACGTTTGAAAATTCAGTTACCTCATCAGATTTACACAGGAGACTGAGGATTCAATTTTTTGGCTGAGTGCATGTATCTCCTGATGAGGGGATTAATACTTACGGCTCCGAGTTGCTGTCCGATGTGCTGGCACGTCAATGCACTATGAAACAGGCGTATGTCACCGAGACTTGTGAAAGAAAAAATAATCGGTATCTTGTCTCCGCCGTAAGTGTATAGCAACGATTCCAGATCGTGGTCAGAGAATAGTAAATCATGAAATTTTTTTTGAAAACTGCTTCAGTGGTAGGTGAGGGCAGATGTTACCGCAGAACACGGTCTGATTTCCGCAGTGGAAGTACGTGAGGAAGGAAGTTGAACGTTGTTTGTGACGTGGTTTTGAATCCGATATTTTGATTTTGAATCAGCTTGATTGACATAAAAACAATTCCGAATTTTGTTGGAATGGAAATCTGACAATGTCCTCACAGCCGCCGAAGGCACGACCCGGACGGAAGCCAACGAACGCGCCGCCGGCAACAGCACGGCAGGCGCAGGTGCGTGCCGCGCAGAAGGCGTTTCTGGAGCGCAAAAAGCAGCATGTAGAGACGCTAGAGGCGAAGGTCGCATCGCTGGAGTCGCGTCTAGCTTCCGCTGAAGCTGAGAACGCGGTGCTGCGCGGGCTCCTGGTCCCCGCTGGTGGCTCCCGCGAGTCGGTCTTGCCCACGCAGAACATACCGGCTAATCAGTTCCAGCCACCTACGCTGCCGGTCTCCAACCTGTCCGGCTCGGGCTTCGATGTCAGCTTATCATGGGAGCAAATGAGCCAACTTCTGCAGTCTCTGACTGTGCAGAACCCAATCCAGCAGCCTACGCCAGCAGTCCCGTTGTCAATGGATCTGGATCTCGATCTTAACACCTTCTTGAGCTCAGTACAAACATCAGCCTCAACGAGCGCCATTGCGGCCACCGCAAGTGTCGGCAATGGACAAGCAACTAGTATCCCAACAGATCCATTCGAGTTTATCGTTCCACAGCAGCCGTATCAGATACAGGCTGTTGTCGCGCAGCAACAGCAGCTTATGCAGACACTTTCATTCTCTCAGACATTCTCCATACCATCGGCGCCATCGGTGGCATCCTTTGATTCGGATCTGACTGCTGTTCCAGCGCTGGCTTCGACCGTTTCACCGCCCGCGACTTCTCCTGCACCTTCAAGTACTCCCGAGCAACAGCGGCAGCGGCATCACCATCATCACCACCACGAGCATTCCCATCACCATGGCCGTGGTGGCCGTGGGCGGAGTCCTGGTGCGTTTGCCTCGAAGCTCACTTTCCGAGTCAACTTCATTCAGTCATCGCTCAAGTCTGTCCCGTCGCTTCGTCGAGAAGAAGCGGAGAACCAGATTGACCGTATGATGTCACTGCTTCTCCAATTCAAAACTGCCCAGTTTGCTATTATGCACACCGGAAACCCTCCGCCATCGGCGATTGAGGAATCTAAGAGTTTCCTCCAGTCACAACTTCTTCACAGCAAGACTGAATTTCGTCAAGATACGGACAAGCAGCACGCGCTAAAACATCAACAAGACTGCCAACATGGACCTCAGGACAACTGGGAGCGGCGACATCGACCGCACCATTTTTATGAATCCCTGGACATACACGACCACGAAGCTTGGGCGCGTGCGTTTCCTGAAACATTGGGGCTGATCTGGAAGGAGATGCAGGATATTCGAGGTGGTTTATTGCGAATTTGCGACGAACAAGATGGGCGTTCGGTTTTGTCCATTCTGGATAGGCGTCATCATCCGCTGTTCAAGAATGACAATCATACTCATAATGTAGCATAGTTTGTGATCTGAATGAATAAAGAGTAAGCGTGGAAAGAAACTAAATAGCCTGGTATGGGCGCACTTAAAAATTTTTTCCGGCCATGCATTGCTCTTGATTACCTTTCACATATTTGACTTAAGATTTGATGAGAATGGAGACCCCAAGTGCACCCGAACAGACCATCAAAACAACTAAAGGGAGGGAGATCAAGTTAATCAAGTTCATCTCGCTCTTCAGATATGCCTCTACTTTCGATTGGATTTTAATGTCAATCGGTGCTTGCGGCGCCGTCGTTAACGGACTATCCCAGCCGATCATGACACTGTAACCTATTGCGCCGTTCTGTAGCTTCTTGTCATAACTCGCCACATTGCAGAGTGTTTGGCACCATCATGCAGTCTCTTATCACGTATCCGTACACACAAGATAGCGCAAAGCTTCACTCAGATGTAGTGAGAGGCGTTATATACCTCGTCATTATCGGTTCCGTCGTCGTGGTTGCCGCTTATCTCCAAATGGCAATGTGGATTTGGTCAGGTACAGAATCTTTTGCATTCGGACCATTCTCTAATATTATTCGTTTTAAACAGGTGAAAGACAGGCGAAGGTATTTTCGGAGTTTTAAGTGATCATATTGAATATTTTTTAGAGAATACGGGAGGCATACTTTCAGGCAGTATTGCGCCAAGACATGGCCTGGTTCGACAAAATGCAAACCGGAGATATCACGACAAGGATGACGGCAGATATTGCGTTAATTCAAGACGGGATCAGCGACAAGGTTGCGCAAATCATCCAGGTGCGAAACTCACCACTTAAAAAACTTGTCTGACGAAATCGGCCGTCAGTCGGCGGTAGCGTTTTTAAGCGGATTCATTATTGCTTTCAGTAAAGGCTGGAAGCTGGCGCTAGTGCTGTGTACCGCGTTCCCGCTTCTTGCGACGGCGGTAAAATTGGGTGCAAAACACCTGTCGCAACGAAAAGCAGTGTGTGCCGATGCGTATGCTGCAGCAGGTGCGATTGCACAGGAGGCGTTATCGTCCGTGCGCACAGTAACCAGCTTTGGTGGCCAAAGTCGCGAGGTCAAAAGATACACCGAAAAATTGCGTGATGCAGAAAAAGGTGGAATTCGTGCTGCCATTGCGCACGGAGTGTCGACAGGAGCCGCATTCATGATGATATTCGCAATGTACGCCCTTGGCTTCTGGTACGGAGGCCGTCTGGTTCCTACGGAAATGACAGGTGGTGCTGTTGTGACAGTCTTCTTCAGCATGATCTTCGGGGCGATCGAGCTGGGGTATTCTGGAACATGTTTTGCAGCTGTTTCCACGGCGATGGGGGTTGCTGGTAAAATCTTCATGACTATTGACCGAGAAAGTGCCATAGATCCGTTCTCCGTGAATGGGAAACGTCCTTTTGCGTGCGCCGGGGAAATAGTCTTTTCGAACATCGATTTTAGCTACCCACAGCGTCCAGAAGTCCCGATTCTCAAAGGGTTTTCGCTACGCGTGAGGCCGGGGTCTACAATTGCGCTAGTCGGCAAGTCTGGTAGCGGGAAGTCAACAGTTTTGAAGCTTCTGGAGCGTTGGTATGACCCGGTGGAGGGTAAAATCACTGTTGACGGAATTGACTTACGTGACTTGAATGTTGGATGGCTCCGTCAACAGATTGGAATTGTAGGGCAAGAGCCGGTGCTGTTTAGTCGTAGCATCCGCGAAAATGTTCTCTTCGGCATGAGCGAAAACACACCCGACGCATACTCCCGCGGGCAAGTCGACACGATGATAGAGCGTGCATGTAGGGCGGCGAACGCGTGGGAGTTCATCCAAGAACTTCCGCAGGGAATCGGTACAAACGTCGGCGAAGCCGGAAGCATGCTCAGCGGCGGCCAGAAGCAGCGAATTGCGATAGCAAGAGCCGTTATGCGAGAACCCAAGATTCTTCTTCTAGATGAAGCGACTTCTGCGCTTGACACTACTTCTGAAAAGGCTGTGCAGACCGCACTAGACAGTGCTGCCAAAAACCGTACAACAATATTCATTGCACATCGCCTGTCTACAATCAAGAATGCCGACCACATCGTGGTGATGGACGACGGAAAAATTGTTGAACAAGGAACCCACGTCGAACTTTTGGACTGTAAGGGCGTATATGCAAAGCTGGTTGCAGCTCAGAAATTGCTCGCAGCTGAGGACGAAAAATTTTCATCTGGGAGCCCAATTTCTTCGAACGACGAAATCCCCGGAGACATGGCCAGAGAATCAAGCGAGTTTTTGCTTGCTGATAGGTTGCCGTACTCTGGAAAACAACCGGATGCGATTTCAATCAAGATAACAGAAAATCAAGGTTTCCCGAAGCTTCTCAAGAAAACGGTAAAAAATCAAATGGAGAGAAATGAACAACAGAAGTCAAATGTGCCTTTGATCCGCATGTTTAAAATGAGTGCTAATGAATGGTGGATATTGGCATTAGGGTCCTTGATGAGCGCCGGAAACGGGATCATATTTCCCATGTTTTCGTTGGTAAGCAGGCTTAAAACAGCAAAATGTAATTTTTTGGTCAGGTATTCACGGGTATTCTCATTGCTTTTGGGAAGGAAAACGACGAAGAAAGAAATACGGACATTCGATTTTATTCTATAATGCTTTTGATTTCCGCTTTGAGTGTATTTGTTGTTCATGCAGGCTCAATTATCTGTTTTGGAATTGCTGGGGAGCGCTTGACGTTAAAGTTAAGGTCTCAGACATTTGCAGCTTTGCTTCGCCAAGGTAAATTGCTTAACTTTTTACCTTCGACTGTGAAACTTTGTTTGACAACCAGAAATGGGATTCTTCGACGACGACAAATGCAACACTGGGATTCTAATCAGCAACTTGTCACAAGATGCATCCCAAGTTCAAGGCATGGTTGGCCAAACTATCTCTGTAGCCGTTCAAATTGCAGCAACTGTTGTGACTGGCTTTACAATTGCATTTGCTGATGGATGGCAGCTTGCTCTAGTCGTATTATGCACTTTTCCATTAATGGCAATTGCTGGAAAAATTCAAGTCAGAATACTGTCAGGATACGGGTCAACGACAAGGCAAGCCTATGAAGGTTTCAACATTCAAAAAAATATTGCATCCTTACTCGTTGAATTTATAGAGGCTAGTTATGTATGCAATGAAGCAATTGATCAGATTCACACAGTGTCGTCCTTGACAAAAGAAAGAGTATTTCTTGACAAGTACAAAGAAGCTTTGAGTATGCCGCATGAAGTTGGTGTTAAGGGGGGTTTCACTGCCTCAATTGGGTTTGCTGTCGGACAAGCAGTCATTTTCTTTTCCTACGGCACTGCTTTGTACGCGGGATCCGAGTTTGCAATCAACGGGATGATGGAAGTCACCAACGTGCTGAAGGTTATGTTTGCGCTGATTTTCACTGCAGTTGCTGCGGGAAGGGCGTCTACATTGGCGCCGGACATTGTAAAGTCAAAAGTATCAGCAATCAACATCTTCGAAATTTTGGACCGCACCTCGAGGATCGATCCCACCAGTCAAGAAGGACACAACGTGGAACATAAAAAGTCTCCCGGTGAAGCGGAAGTGGAAGATGGTGTTTTCAATTATCCTTGTGGGTCTTCCAATGTTCAACTTGTGATCTGATATAGTCATCCATTCCAGCTCGTCCAAGCGTACCAGTCTTGCAAGGAATGAGTATTCATGCGAGTCCTGGGCAAACTGTCGCGCTTGTCGGGCCATCTGGATGCGGAAAGTCAACAGTTATTGGCATATTGTTGCGCTGGTATGATCTGCTCTCGGGCAGAGCAGCTTATGATAATTGCAACATTCGCGACTGGAATATTACAAATTTAAGATCACATATTGCATTAGTAAGCCAGGAACCCGTACTATTCAACATGTCCATCCGCGATAATATTGCTTACGGTGTTGCGGATGGCAATACGTCGCAAGCAGATATTGAGGAGGCCGCGCGCCGAGCCAACATAGCGGAATTTATCACGGGACTTCCAAATGGGTACGATACTGTTATTGGCAGCAAGGGCGGGCAGATATCTGGTGGCCAGAAGCAGCGTATCGCAATTGCGCGGGCGCTGATCCGCGACCCCAAGCTTCTGTTGCTAGACGAAGCCACATCTGCTTTAGACTCAGAGTCTGAGAGGGTTGTTCAAACTGCGTTGGATGCCGCTGCTCACGGTCGCACTACAATCGTTATTGCTCATAGGCTGTCCACAATTCAAAACTCGGACTACATTATTGTCGCAAATGAAGGGAAGGTCGTTGAGCAGGGAAGCTTTGATGAATTGCTCAAGTTAAACGGGTTGTTTGCTGATCTCGTCGCGTCACAGTCGTTGAGCCAAAACGAAACATAGATTTCTTTTTGTGCTGAACTTCAGCTCAAGCCTTTCACCGACAGAAGAGACTGAGACACTGTATTTTCCAAAAATAGGTGTCTCGTGTTCAAGCCTCCCTCACCAAGTCCTTGTCTCTGAATCCATGGCATAGTTCCAGTCCCAAGCCAAGCATCCAACCAAACCTAGCCCCCTTGTCCAAACCAACCTTCCTAAAATGTATGACACCAAATTCAAGCAGGACAACGACGAAAGTGACGAAGTGAGTATTAACACCCCAATTACATTCGCGAATCACGTGATATTGTGCCAGAAAGCTATATAAGCGAGACCTTTTGTTTTCCCCCTTTCTAAAAACTCTTTCTAAAACAGGACGCGATGGAGGCAGTGGTTCCTGACTCGGTATATTCTGAAATTTCCTTCTGTTTATTCCCAACTAATTTTTTGAGTTTCCTAGTATGGTGGCATAGCGCTAACGAAGCTTGCATCAAACTTTGGGACACTATCAGTCAACAAATTGTGGAACCAAGGCCAAAAATTGTACTAATTGCGCTGTTATGATGGATTGAAAATCAACAGGTCATATCCGCACAAATAATCATAAGACTTTCTACTATGATTCCAATTGTACGAAATGTCGCAACGGTGAAAAATTGAATGCGAAAGTAAGCACTTCCCACTTCTCCTTCCTGATTCGAATTCTAACGAATCTTTCTTTATAATTTCGATTTGTTTCGGGGTCGATTCGGGAATTCAGGTTGTATTTTGTATTGATTGCTTGCCATTATTCTCAACTTAGTAATGACTTACGTGTTTTTCAAAATAATCCTGAAGCTAGTCGTGACAGATCTGACTCCCTTCGCCGGTTAAATCAGGAAGAGCTTGACAGACTTCGTGAAACCAACAACACCATTGCGCTGAACTGGACAGTTCAAGAAATCGAGACAGAAGCTCGCAAGATCGTCAATTACGTGATTCTTCCCATCTCAAACAGTAACGCCAAAGCTTGTGTCTGTCCTTTCTTTGCTGTCTCATACCGCCAACAGGAAGAATCAACGGCCTTTCTTATGCAGCGTAGAGGCTCCTACCAATCGACAACTCGTGGAGTTCTCGTGTCTCAGAAGGCTTCGCGCCCCATCCTGACAAAATCGGAAGGTGCTATCATCAATGCGACTCAGCTTTGGGGTAGCGGATTTCAGCGCATAATGGTGCTTGAGCAGCGCAATTGGGTTAATATGGCAGCTTTGGAGAAGAAAATTCAGCGAATCTTGGCCATTGAAATGAAGCTGCCAATTGGCCGTCATTTATTCAGAAACTACTTTGGTGGCGAACGAACAGCAAAGGGTGGAGATCATTTGAGATATGGAGTTTACGTGACATTTTGTAAAACTGGATACTGGGACTATGTCTTAAATGCGTGATACATGGGGTCATATGAGGGAGGATTCTATATCAGATTTGCTTGAATGAACTATTTGATTGAGTTAGAAAAAAAAACTTCCAGAATCAGTGAATCTAAAATATTGCAAGGATAATACTAAGATGATACATAATATTCTGAAGGATGAAAAGTGGCCTTCACCATCCAAGGCAACAAAGAATGTGGCCTCCCAATGGTTCCCACCTGACAAGAGACTTGCCATTATTCTTTTCTCTCCACTGGTGGTAAGCATGTTGTATATGTTGAGTTCAAGGTCAGACACAATGCACAGAAACTGAAAATTCATATAAGTACAAGGACACTGTCTTCATTTTATATGCTGCAGTACTGAAAGTTTATTTTTGCAAGGTATTCCTGCTAATCAAGCATCCCACAGTGTATGGTCAGCTTAATCCAGACGTTTGCACATCTGTCTATAAACCTTTGCACTTGGCCAGTAAACAATTATGCATCAATCAAGATGCAAAGCTCTTCACCACTGCTTTCTTCCATGCAGCAAACCGCTCTGCCCGTTCTGCGTCTCCAATTTTGCTTTTGAATATGCGCGCTATGCCCATTTCAGTTCTGTCGCCTATCACTTCGTTCTCACTCCAACAGCCAACCGCAAGACCTGCAGCCATTGCTGCTCCAAACGCCGTGGTTTCAGTCATGTCAGGACGCGACACCGGAATTCCGAGGATATCGGCCTGCAGCTGCATGCACAAATCGGATGCTGTGAGCCCTCCATCGACTTTGAGAGACTTGAGTGGAGTGGATGATGATTTGTTAATCATGTCCACTATCTATTTTAAATTCACTACAACAGGGCTCCAAACAAGGAAATCATACCTCCTTGGTTTGCCAGCATACACTCTCAAGAGTTGCACGACAGATATGTGCTTTGTTCGTGTACTGTGTCAGGCCGACAAGGCATCCACGGGCATCGTCACGCCAATATGGGGCATACAGACCCGAAAATGCTGGCACAAAATATACTCCGCCAGTGCTCTCCACGCTTTCCGCAAGTGAACCAACCTCCGCACTTTCGCGAATTATTCCCAAGTTATCGCGCAGCCATCTCACCGCCGCACCGGTGACCGCGATCGATCCCTCTAACGCGTAGATTGGCGGGGTCTGCGGCCCAAGCTGGTATGCAACTAGACGACAGGAAAACTCGATAAGGATGCCTTTCTTTGGTGAAAATTCAAGGACCTGTTGTCAGAAGGCCAAACTCAGTTTCCGGAATAATAACGTCTTCGCCAGTATTGAACAGCATAAAACAGCCAGTGCCGTATGTGTTTTTCAGATCACCGGGATTCGTGCACCTCTGACCGAGCAAGGCCGCTTGCTGGTCTCCAACGCACTACAACTGTGAGATGTAGCTCGGAAGTAAGCAAACGGAAAAGTCTTACACCACTGATAGGGATTCCCGCAAATGGGCCGCTTTTAATGTGTCCATAGAATTCAGAAGATGATTTGATCGAGGGCAAGTGTACTTTTTCGAATTGGAAAAATCTAAGGAAACATTAAACAAAATTCAGTTACATTCAACGAGATTCTGACTCACTCGATCATCTCCGCGTCCCATTGCAGTGTTTTGATGTTCATCAACATCGTCCGGCTCGCGTTCGTCACATCCGTTACGTGCACGCCACCATCCGCGCCACCTGTCAGATTCTAAATATCATAAAACTCATCAGCTCACCACAAAGATATTAATTAGTTCAAAACAATTCACATATATCAGCCATGAGTCCACTGTTCCGAACATGAGTCGCCCGTCGTCATGTGCCTTCTTGACGTTCTCATCGTTGTCAATGAGCCAGCGTAACTTTACGCCGCTGAAGTATGTCGAAATTGGGAGGCCGCAAACATTCTGCAATTTTTGTAGGACTCCCATGAGACAAAATCTGGAACGTTAATACACCGACCACAAAGTGATGTTTGCTTTTTGACGGCGTACGCTCCACGAGGTCTGAAACAGTTTCGCGCGTCCGAATGTCCAGCCAAACTGTGTACGATTAATTCAATTTAAGTCGGGGGCTGTACACCTCCAGCAACTTTACAAGCTCACCCACGGCATCGCATAAAGCAGCGCCAGTGACTTTGTCCCAAGCGACAGTGGTTTCGCGCTGGTTTGTGACACCCACCGCCGCAATGGGGCTATTAATAGGCACTTGCGTGGCTACGGCCTCGATGCAGGCATTAACGCTAGCCATGATTGCCGTAGGATTCATCTGACACCATCTTTGTTTTTTGGAGTTAAGACCGTACAAGCCAAGTACGCCACACACCCTGGATGCAAATTGATCTGCACGACCTCCTCTTGATGAACGGCTTGTGGACGTGCGCCTGAGTCGAAAAGAATCACACGCGAAGACGACGTGCCCTGGTCAATGGCGGCTACGAGTGGCTTGGTGCTTGCGGTCGACATCGTCGGATGGTTCGAGAGTGAAATCATTGTTGATAACAGTCGCTCGCGTCCGGCAATCGCCCGTACGCCCCCTTGGCGTTCAACAGATTGCACCAGGAGACGCCGCAGCATTTTCCTTGTTCGGTCTCCGTGTCAAAAGTGAAAAAACGACAGCGGAGTTGCAATATGCTCTGGGTGAGAGTCGAACTCACGACCTTCGGATTATGAGACCGACGCTTTAACCAACTAAGCCACCAGAGCAGATACGCTGTGTTACGGAAGAGCCTTCAGGTCTGCCAAACTCGTAAGAAATATTCCGAGGCAAAACAGATTTTTATTCTGAATTTTTCATTTGTTATCTGAAAAATCTATCTACGCTTTTATTTTCTTTTCGAAACCCTAGTTTTTCGTTTGATTTTCTTAATCTTTATTTTTCATTGATTTGCTACGCAATTTGAAGGATAAAAAGCGAATGATTGTGGAGCAAATAAAATCAGATAGATAGTTAGTTATCTCAATCCACGCTTGTTTAAGCAGATCCCTCTGAGCAGTCTGTTTAGGCACCCCTTTTATTTCTACAGAATCTTGAGCCCAATTCCATATTTGGGATGTTCAGCGGGGTAGATTTGGAGAAGGAGGTTGAACAGCAGAGTCGGATGGCGTTCAGACTGGGTTTGGGGACTTCCGGAGACTGACTTTATTCAATAAAACAACTAAAAAAAAAGAATAAAGAAATGATTTTTGGGAGCTTTTCTCTGCAGCAACGTACTCATCCACATTTTTAGTTTTCTTCGGAAAAATACAGATGACCCAGTGTCATTCCTTAACACCCGCCTCCAGGAGCGTACACGACGACATGGGTAATGACATCGGTTCCTGTTCTGTCTCATACTGATGCAAAAGCTCAGGTGTTGCATCGATCCAGCAATTGTAGACTGGATTATGATCGATCCACTTTATGAGCACTTGGATTCGATCAACGATGCTTTGTACAGCAAGCACCTTTTTGATTGCACGCGTTTGGATTTTGGTGGCGGTAAGAGGGTGTTCTTTTGTGTGATCCCAATAAAATCTTCACAATTTTTCTGGGTGAAACACACGGTGTACGCCCCATTTGCACAGCAAGTCTAGTTGGCACAAAGGGACTGATCCGACCAGTTCTGTTATACAGTAAGGTCCTGAGTATTGTTCTGACAGTTTGCTGATTGGTCTTCCTCTTAGATTCGGTGGCTTGAGCCTTGAAGTTTCATGTTGAGATGAGGACAAGATCCCCAACCTTGAAGGGGGTCTCAAGCCGAGTCCTATTGGCGGCGATGACGTATCTGTCCTGGGCGTCGCGTATTCGGTCTTTCGCGACCTGGTAAGTTGCTCTTAAATCTCTTAGAGATAAGGCGTTGAAGGTGTTAAACTGTAGGTTCAACAGGTTCTGGGGATGTCAACCGTATTCTACAAAGAATGGTGTATATCCTGTCAACAAATTGATGGTGTTGTTAATGCTGAATTCAACTATGTGAAGATAGCAGTCCCAGCCGTCTTGCCAGAAGTTTATGCACAATCAGAGAGTGGTAAGTATCCAATCATTTTTCTGTTCTGTTTGACCATCCATTTGTGGATGGTATGATGTTGACTGTACTAATTTGATTCTTAAGGATTTGCATAATGATTTCCAAATTCAGACATAAATTGAGTGTTGCGGTCAGAAATGAAATGGCAAGGAATGCCATGATGCTTGAAGATTTCTTTCTTGCAACATTTCTGGCTGTCCAAGTCTCTTGGATGGGGAATATTTGGGTGTGTTTGGTTCATGAATCGATTATGGCCATTATCGAATCGTTTTTGTTTTTCGTTGTTGGTAGTTTAGTAATAAAATCCATTGATACAGTGTGCCATCGGTACAGAGGAACGTTGTGCGGTTTCAACAATCCATAAGGGAGCCATCATGTGATCTTGTTGTGTTGACACATGTCACAGGTTTGTATGAAGCACTGCACGTCGGCATGAATTTTTGGCCAGTGATAGTAACAAGTTATTCTTTCAGATGTTCTTTCCCAATTGTTGTGGATGGAGGGTCCATACAAGTGGGCTTGTTCGATAATCTGGTGCTGTAGTGGCGAAGGTACATACATTCTTGTGTGTGTTTTATCAACGTAGTGTAACAATCCGTTTCTTAGGACGTATCGGAGTATCTGTGCTTGGATTTGGCATGGTGTGTCCCGAATTTTGTTCTCAACATTGTCGGCTGTTGTCATGTCATCTGGGTCAACAAGATACTTGGAAATTTTGAGGAATTGCAGGTCAGTCTTGTTTGCTTCTTTGATTTCATCGATGATCTCATCGTTAATTTTTAGTTTGGAGAAGTTAAGTTTGTGCACAACATTGATAACACTTTTGGTGAATTTTGGGTAAGTGTTTACTTGGATTTCCATTTCCTTCATGTGACTGCTTCTTAATAAAGTGTCTGCGATTTTATTCCACGATCCGGGTTGCCATTGGATCTGAAAATTGTATGCAAGGATGTCGGCAATCCATTGATGGTGTACGGGACAAAGTTTGGGTTGGTCAAGAATTCTTTGTAATGATTGCTGGTCAGTAAATACAAGTACTTGGGTTCCTTGGAGGTAAGCTCAATGTTTTCTTAACGCTTCTACCAAGGCTAACGTTTCTCCTTTGTAGGGATGATAATTTGATTCGGCGGGGTTGCATTTTTGTGAATAAAATGCAATTGGTTGCTCCACCTCCCTTTGGTCCAGCTGGGCAATATAGCTTGCAATTGCCTTTTTGGACCAGTCTGTATATACGTGAACAGGTTGTGTTGGGTCAAACATGGCAAGTAGTTTGGGATTCAATAGAGTCGTTTTGGCGGTGGCAAAGTCTGTGCGGGCTTGGTAAGTCCAAATAATTTGTTCAAAAGGCATTGATTTGTGTCCTTGTAGGAGATCAGAAAGTGGTGCGAGTGTCTCTGCAAATTTTTCAACAAAGCGGTGAATTGTGTTCATGAGTCCAAGGAATGATCAAAGTTCTGAGTAGTTAGTCAGTTCTGGAAAATCTCGGATTGCGCAGATTCTCAAAGGTAAGACAGAAATTGATTCACATGCAATATTATAACCTAAATATTCAAGTTGTTCTTGTGGAAACAAACACTTGTGTAGTCTGACTTGTAGCTGGTTGTTGCAGAGACGTTGTAAGACAATTGTAAGGTGAGTGAGGTGATCTTTGCTTGTTTTTGAAAATATTAATATATTGTCAATGTAGACAGTTACGAATAAGTCAATCATGTCATGAAATATATGGTTCAAAGTGGCTTGGAACGTTGCTGGAGCATTGCTTTAACTGAAGGGCATTACAGTCCATTCGAAGAGCCTGTATTTAGTTCAGAAGGCAGTTTTAGGTACGTCTTCTTCTTTTATGCGAATTTGGTGATATCCTGATGCTAAATCAATCTTTGAAAAGTACTTTGATTTGCTGAGTCGATCGAGTGATTCGGTTATGTTCGGTAAAGTTCCGCGATTTTTCTTCGTAATTTTGTTGAGTGCGCGATAATCGAAAACTAATCGTAATTTGGATTTTTGTTTCACAAAAAATATAGGTGCGCCATATGGAGAAATAGATTCACGAATACGACCGTGTTTGAGTAGAAAGGTGAGCTCTTCCTTTAATACTTCTAATTTGTTTTTGTCCATAGAATAAATTGGTCAGAAAGGTGGTTTCGTGTTTGGTTCCAATTCAATCTTCAAGTTGGTTGGTCTCAACGGTGGAAGTCCCTTGAAAGGTTTGAAAACCTCTGGGTATTTTCTTATAATGTATTTAATTTCTGAATTTAGCTTGGCAAAAACTGAGATGTCAGCTTCATTGCTGTCTTCACTGGTTCTAATCGTGGGAATATTTGGTTCTGTGGATTTGTTTGGAAATATCATTCCAATAAAATTTTAAGTAGACACTTTCTTCTTGTTTATAATTTTTGCAAATTGTTTTGCTGACATTATTTCAGGTTTCGACCTTGGATGTATGCAATTCCATTCAATATCACGAATGCACACCTGGTTCGACAGCCAGTGGATGGTCAGGTTGTGTTTGTCCAACCAATCCTTGCCAAGAATGACATTGTAAGCTAAGGATGGGACAGCAGTGAAGGTAAAGTAGTTGTGAAAGACATTGTTAATAGTAATTGGCAGATTTTTTGTTCACATGCCAGTGATTTTTGATTTGTCAGCAAGTTGTTTTTTGAAATTGGAGTTGAGTAGATCTTGTGTTGGGTCTATTGCAGCATGATTTATTTGGATGAAGCTTGGATTCACTCTGGAGTCAATGAGGAAAGTTGCAGGTACGTTGTTTACGTGGCCTTTGCAAACAAGTAACCCAGTTTGATCTGTGAAAAATTTGGTGTGATAAAGTCTAAGTTCATTCGTGGGGGCAATCAATTCGGTAATTTGTCCATTAGGTCCAGTTTCGTTTTGGTTAGTTTTTCAGTTGAATTTCTTTCCAATGGTGCTAAACACAATTGACAGAACTTTCTGCCACTGTGGCTTGAGTTTCTGTTGATTGGTCCATGGCATTGAGTCGAAATGGCTTTTTCGTGTCGGAATTTTTATTGATGTTGACAGTGGGTCTTTTCATTTTAACTTTTGGACATTGGCTAATGTTGTACTGCTTGTCTTGACAATACACACACCATCCTTTAGATCAGTAATACAATTTCTCTTCAGGAGTGAGATGACAAAAATTCTTCAGTTCTGTTTGATGTGTCATATTGATTTGTGACTACTTCTGTCACTGAGTCCAGGAAAGGCTTGGCTCAGGTTATTGTTTTTATTTGTCCTGAGATTGTTGTAATCATTATTTCTTTTGTGTGGCTGAGGCAACAGATTTGGATTACGAATTTTTTGTGAATGTCTAAATTGGATGTTGTCAAACCTTTCAGCTTCTTGTTGGAGTTTCATCAAATTGTTCGTAATGTGGTAGAGCTCTGGTACTATCTGCAGGTTTGGTTTTAATCTGTTGAGGTATTTAATGCAGAGATGTTCTACAGGATACACAATTGCAGTGGCGGAAATTGCAGAAACAACATCATTGAATTCTGACAAGTAGAGTGTGGCAGATCTCTTCTGGTGGATTTCTTCCATGGCCTCGATGGCATGGATAAGGTAAGTGTTGATCCAAATGTTGTTTGGATCCATTGACAATATTGTTGCCAGGTCATATCGGTGCAATTGGCGTCAGGAATTTGTCGCCATGCAGTTTGTGCATGTGAGAGGAGTCCGCTTGCAACGAATTTGACATAATTGGCTGACCACGTTAAGTGATTCTGGTTGTATCTGGTGCAAACCTGTAAAGTTCACAGGTCTCCAAGGAGCAATCAAGATAGTTGTCCAAGTAGTTCTGGAGTTGGTGAGCT
>JADHYT010000408.1:0-18048 GCA_027604725.1 Entophlyctis luteolus
GCTTTGCGGGTCCAGGGCGTGGGGTTGTTTGACGGTGGGAAGGAGAGCTGGTTCAATTCAATCCAGTCCCGAAGCAACAGAACGGGCAGGTGAGGCAGCGGCTCTGCATTCGCGAACGCAAGTTTGGCTGATGTTGCAGCGAAGCTTGCGGGTCGGAAGCCTTCACTTCACAGGCGTGTTTGATGCAGCGCAGGGGTCGGACGTGATTTTTGCCGCTTCAGCAGCTCCTCGTCCACTTCGCGCGCCAAAAAGGTGTCCACGCGCAGTCTCACGCTGAATGCTCCGCAATCGCCCAATTAAGACCTGGCGCCGCCGCGCTAGGGTCTTGCCAGCGGCAAGCCCGGTAACTCGGCGACTGCGCTAGCGACACCGGCGGCCGCTGGGCGCCGTGGCGCGGATGGCGCGTCGGAAGACCCGCCAAGATGGGCCACACGGAAGCGCGCGTGCGGCTGGAGCCTCGCGGCCGCGCCGATGATGGCGGCGATGCAACGCCGCAGCAGAACGGCTGACTCCGCCCGAAATCGACCCAGCTGGAGGATCCAAGTTGCAGGCGGTCGCGTATCAAAGGATAATTCATATGGGAGACGGCGGTGTCTACTGGATTGCCTGCGTGCAACGTTCAACAATCGAAGTTTTAAGCTAGGACTGGTGGGAAGTTTACGGAGGAATTCTTTTATCGTTTGAATGGGGATCCGACTCGCGACGGTGTGGTCCTTCCACCGCCGGACCGTCCTGCTGCCGACTGCGCGCGCATAGGCGCAGAAGCTACGTCGACAAAGTTTAATTGCACAAAGTCCCCTAGCCTCTTCGGAGTGCGTGAATTTGTTGCCTTCGTGCTGGTATGTTTTGTTTAATCAATAATTGTTTGTCTAACTCACTCAGGAAATTCCTCCGGGATGACAATATTAAGAATGTCATTGATCAGAGTGTGCTGCGCGCAAGATGTTATTTTTCAGCGATCCGGAGACTTTTGGCAGACCTTCATGAAGCGGTCACTCTTTGTTGTCGCCGACAAGGATGGACTGGCGTTAACCTCAATCAGCCAAGGCTTCAAGTTTGAATCGATTATTATGTCATATCCGTAACATTCAAAGCAATGGCGATCATTCATCATTGTGCCCTGGACAGCGCGGAGTGAGTTCACAAATATTGAATCGATTTCGTGCAACAGTTTATCAACTTCGTTCTTCCCCCGTGTTGCCAGTAGGTACAACAGTAAATTCTTCAATGACCACTTTCCCCCGTTCGCCTCGTTGTAATCGTCCTAGAATGTTTTTCGTTATATAGTTATTTCAACAATTTACTTACCCCATACTTTTGAATCGACACGTTTGTCAGATGAACAAAGTTATTATCTAGCTCATCCACATCTGAAGTGTACTGTATGTGAAGGTCAACACTGAATGTAGGACTTCGCTTATAATGCTACCTTCACAGAGCAAAATCTGCAAAATCCTTGCGAGTACTTGTATGCTGTCAATGGTTTCCAACTTGTTACTAAAACATAGAGCCTGAGGTCGAACTTTTTGCTGCCAATGAGCAGTGGACTTTCGATGTATTTTGATACAACGTAGGTATCTTTGCAGTTTGCGTAAGACCACATTTTGCCATCTCTGGACCACTTTTTAATTTGCTGGAGCTTATTGACAATGAATATTCCGATTCCTCTCGCTTTATCTGTTGGCTTCATGATCCAAATGCTGGATGGATTTTTTTTAAATTCTGCGGGAATAGAAGTTAAACTGTGTTCGAAAGTATGTGCAGGCTTTACCCTCGACAAACAAATTATAGTCCCCAGGCAATGTGAATGTCATTGGCAAAAAATCTGGTTAAGTCGTTGACATCATATGGAAGCGCGTGAAAAATATACCCATATATTTGAAATTCGCATCAATTCCACCAGAAACAACTGTTGTATTGTTGGAGATTGCCTTTTCCACGTCTTTTCTATATCGCTTGATGTTTTTGACCATGAGATCTTTTTTAGTCAGTTCAAGATTGTTTGGAAAGTGGTTAATGATTTGCGAATCCGACAGTCTGTATCCGGTCTCGAGACTTGTGATTGATCGAAAGTTCGAGATCTGTTGCTTTTCGCTTGACAAGGAAACTGGAGAAAAAGAAGGGAAGCCGGCTTACACCGGCCCAGTAGAAGTTCCAGTCGTCTTCTGAGCCTTCTACCCAGTCCCGTTTTTTGAAGTTGGTGACGAGACAGGCCTTGTCGATGTCGGTGAACCATTTCACGCGGCTCATTTTAAAATTCTCGATACAACAGAGTTGCCCTGTAGACCACGAACCTGAGCAATTAAGTCTTCTGAACAGAGACTTGTCAGCCAGAATCCGCGCTTCGAGTGGTTGCTTGTTATCAGGTGAAGTGCTCTCAGCTACACAAAATCTTCAGGCAGAGCAAATGCATCATAAAAAAATCTTCAGAATTCATGAACTACTACGATGTCCTTGGGGTCGATCCAGACTCCAGCATTTCTGCGATAAAGCTTCGATATCAGGCGCTACTGCTGCAGGTGAGTTCCTTCCAGATCGAAGTAGGACCCCAACGGCAAACGGAAACAGCTGCATCCGGACAAGGCAGCCGCTGGCGGGATAGATGGCGAAAAAGATCATCACCCGGAGCAGCTACAGAGGGTCCTGGCAGCGTGGGCCGTGCTACGAGACAAGGTGCGGCGCCGGGAGTACGATGAAGAGCTAGCGCGAGCGGGGAGCGCCGCGGCGGGAACAAGGAGCGTAGTGGTCGATGCGGCAGTGGATCTGGACGATATGGACTATGACGAAGGTTCCGCGTGCCGTCGAAGTTTGTTAATGGAAAGCTGACAAAACAATCGCAGGTTCAGAAACTTTCGTGCGACCGTGTCGGTGCGGAAGTGAGTTCAGAGTTACGGAGAAACAGCTTGCGCGTGGAGTAGATACAGTGTGTTGCGGATCGTGCTCGCTTTGCATAAAATTGCTGTACAGCGTTGGGAGCTGACTGTCATCTTAACATTTTACTGGAAGTTGGGCTTCAATGGACATACCACTGGACCAGCAATGCACGGACTCGGTGCGGCGCCTGCATCGACGACTACCATTCCTGTGTTCTTCTTACAATGATTTAAATAATGGTGTTATAATGGTGTCACTTTTCACTGAAACGACCCTGATCTTGCAATCGACACACTTCCGAATGCTTATTCAGGTCCCAACGCATTGCAATTTGTTTGATTCTGTGAACGGTTGAAATTTCATCTCAAGAGCTGCTGAACAAATGTGTAAATTGGATCGAAAATAAGTGTCGGCCGCTGTTTGAACTTTGATAAGAGGATTTACTTATCAAACGAGATGCATCAAATGAATTCTGGTTGCTTCATTCAACTACAAAAAATTTGCTAGCAAGTCAAGTTTTACTTTATTGATGAAAAAAAAATTGATTGGGCCGCAGCCACCTCATCTTGTGACCATTCAATTCCAAATTCTACTTTTAAGATGTTCAAAAGCTCATGCAGTGTTGTAATGTGGACAACTCTTTCTAGATGCCCATGTTCAGGCGTTTCTCTCCGTTTGAAAGTCAAGTCCACCAATACCGCGCGACCAAAAGTTTCAGTAACTTTCGACACAATCAGATATCTCTGGAGCTTGTGGTCCGGGCAGTAATTAAGGCAATAATTAAGCGCGTTGAAATCCGCAGGCCTGAATCTTTTCTTGCTAAAGTGAACGACAGGTAAAAACAAGTCATTCTCAGGGTCAACGCCATGCGGCATAGTTTTTTCAAGGACCCAGGGCGCCCACTTGTGACACAGCAGAAAGTTGTCTTCCCCTGCGATGTTGGAAACGCGCAGTTGGTACGTTTCGCCGGCAGCCGCGATGACCGTGGCACCTGGGGTGACTTCGATGGGGAATGAGCAGCGGTGGTTGCCCATTTCAACAACGAACAGCTTGTTCTCGCAGTGCACAAAAACGACCATGTGATCGCTCTGGCAAATGTCAAACGCGGCGTCCGCTGCGTTCCACTCACAGATGGCACCGGTTCCGAGGTACACGGAATAGCCGAGGTGGCGGAGAGCAGCGGCGAGCAGGATGCCATGAAAGTAGCAATATCCACCACGACCGGCGCGGACGAGCTGGTCGAACGCGGCGGCAGACGATAGCGCCAAGGGGGCGGTGGGGCGGGAATGATGGCGCAGCAGGCGGATTTGCGACGACTCAAACGGGATGGTGCACGCGTGGGCGTATGTAATGGCGCGCAGGGTCGGCAGATTCGGCGAACACGTGTCGATGGGGAGTGCTAGGCCCACGCGCTTCGCGTACGCGTAGAACTGCGTGTCCGTGAGTGCCGCATATTCGTGAGTGTCGGCAAACTTCATGGAGGTTTTGACTGGAATTGTCGCTTTTCTCTGGCTGACGAATGTCATACAACAATAGTCGCCGTGACATTGCAAGGTTTGAACTGATGCAAGTTGGCGAACGTGAGAACAAGTGCCTGCGCTGCACAAGCGTTTTCGTCATTCGTCTTCGTAAATTGGGTGACAAGCTTTGAACTCCCCAAAAAGTAACCCAATAAAAAAATTCGCATTAATTTTTGTGGAAATTCGAATTTGTCTGTCCGCGATCCCGTACGTCCTCTCAACCCTCCAATGAGCAACATTTCAACGGATCCGGTAGTGCGGACGGTAATCGGTGTGGCTCTGGGGCTGACGGTGATCGGATGCGGTGGTATCGTGCTGTCATGCTGTTGGTTGTGTCGCAACCGCAGAGGCGCGCAAGTGGCTTGTTCAACAGAGCCGGAGGGACTGTCGCCAGTCGATCGAAGTGCATCTCGGACTCAAACCCAAATTGAAGAGCATATGCGGCGGAACAATAGTCTGTACAATCTCCCTGAGTACGCGGAACCGGCTCCGAGCTACAAGAACTCGGCAACTCCTGCTCCGCAGTATGCAGATGAATAACCACCGTCACATCATTGAATATAATATACAATTTGACTGGCAATTCCATCTTTTATTTGAAATGGCATTAAAACAACCCAACCACACGACCAGAGTTGACATCAATATCGATATCGTAAAATCCCGGGCGGGTGGAAAGGCCTGGCATTGTCTGCATTTGTCCCAAAAGCGGGTACAAGAACCCGGCGCCAGCAGAAGCCCGAATGTCGCGTACAGGCACAACGAAACCTGTAGGAACCCCTTTGAGCTTTGCGTCGTGCGAAAATGACAAATGTGTCTTGGCCATGCAGATAGGAAGGTTGCCAAAGCCCTGAAAACCGAATTATTTCTGAGTAAAAACTCACAAATAGAAATCCTCACTTGGCGAGTGTAGACCTCAATCTTCTTTCTCGCAACTTCGCTAAGCTCTATGCCATCTGCGCCATACATTTCCTTCGCAATAATTTCGATTTTCTTTTCGATAGGCAGATCCAAGTCGTACAAGAACCGAAATCCGTCACCCGCAGCCTCCTGCGAGGTCACCTTAACCACTGCATTAGCCAAGTCCAGAGCACCAAGCCCTCCTTTCGCCCAATGGTCGCATACAACAGCGTCCGCAGCGCCTGCCTCGAGCGCCTTTCGACGCACCAAATCAAGTTCGGCGCTCGAATCGGTGGAAAACTTGTTCACTGCAACAACGACCGGGACGCCAAACTTGCGCGCGTTCTGAATGTGTTTCATCATGTTGCCACATCCAGCCTCCAAGAGCCCAAGATTTTCCTTTTGGTACACCTCTGACAACGGCTTGCCGGCAATAACTTCGGGACCACCACCGTGCATCTTGAGGGAACGGACGGTTGACACCAGAACCACAGCGTCTGGAACTAGACCGCTGTACCGACATTTGATGTCAAAAAACTTTTCCATGCCGATGTCGGCCCCGAACCCTGCTTCAGTGACGACAAACCCAACTTCCTCCGCATCTCCGCCAGTTAACGCTGGATCAGTTCCCGCGAGTTTCAATGCAATGCGATCCGCAAGAATCGAACTATTTCCGTGAGCAATGTTTGCGAATGGACCGGCATGCACAAGAACTGGTGTGCCTTCGATCGTTTGCATCAGGTTAGGTTTAATTGCATCTTTCATGAGAACTGCCAGAGCACCACCAACTCCTATGTCGTCGGCAGTGACAGGAAGCCCCGATTTACTCGAAGCAACAACCATACGTCCAAGTCTGTGTCGCTGTACTTGAGCGGAAGTCGATAGAAAAAATAAAATCACCTTTGTCTCATGTCGGCCAAGTCAGTGGTCAGTGCAAGCACTGCCATGCATTCACTTGCAACAGCAATATCAAATCCAGTTTCTCGAGTTTTTCCTTGTTCCTGGGGACCCAATCCAACAAGGACTTTACGCAGGTAACGATCGTTTGTATCAACAACTCTCTGCCAGGTGATTGTTTCTACGTCAATGTCAAGCCTCGCGAAGGCGCGCTTCTCGTCAGCAGTTAACAGGTCGGGATTGTCAAACTTTTCAGGACTGATGCCAAGACGCGCCAATCGACCTTTCATGACAGAACTGAAAGATCTGACGCCCTTCTTCAAAGGACACAAACGATCAAACAGCGCTTCGTCGCTCTGCGTAGATTCGTGAAATATTCTCGTGTCGATAGCCGCAGCAAGGAGATTGTTTGCCGCAGAGATTGCGTGAATATCACCAGTAAGATGGAGATTGAATTCGTCCATCGGAATGACCTGCGAGTAACCGCCACCAGCGGCGCCGCCTTTGATTCCAAAAGTTGGTCCTTGCGATGGTTGCCTCACGCAAGCGAACACAGTCTTTTTGAGATGAGCACCAAGGGCTTGACAGAGTCCGATTGTCGTAGTGGATTTGCCTTCTCCCAGCGGCGTAGGGGTGATCCTGTTTAATGTATCTTCAACAAGCAATTCACATACTTCTTTAGTTGGTACCCTGTTACTACAACGTATTTTCCGTCGGATTTGTGCTGAAGGCGGTCCAAAACCGACAAAGAAATTTTTGCTTTTGTGGAACCATACTCTTCGAATTCGCTTGGAAAAAGGCCGAGCTCGGCCGCAACACGCTTGATGGGCTTCGGACGCTGTGCCATGGCAATATCAATGTCGCTGTGGAAAGCGGGTTGAGCGCAGTGAAACGCCTGATAGTTCTCAAAACAGGCTGTAGTTCTGCTAACCTTGGGACTGGATCAAGCAGCTTGAGTTTCAGGATTTCGGTAGGCACTTTGAAGCCCTTTAAGAATCGCTTCGCAGAAAGAACCGTGTTTTCCAGCAGCATTGCCACAGTCATTGGTCCGACTCCGCCCGGAACAGGTGTAATTGCACTTGCGACGGTGAGTGACTCCTCATACGCAACGTCACCGACCCAGCGAACTCCGGCTTTTTTCGATGCATCTGGGACGGCATTTGTTCCGACGTCAATCACGACGCAGTCTTTCTTCAACCACGATGCTTTCACAAGCTCCGGTTTACCGACAGCGGCAACGAGAACATCGGCAGTTTTGACAATCTCCTCCAAATTCTTGGTTTTTGAATGACATACGGTGACGGTGGCGTCGGCAGCAGTCAGTAAGGACGCGACGGGCGACCCGACAATGTTCGAGCGACCAATGACAACGGCAGTCTTGCCGGCAAGATCGACACCTGCGACTTTCAGCAGCTCCATAACGCCCTTTGGCGTGCACGGAATAAAAAGAGGCTCTGAATCGCGCTTCACAAGCGCACCCATATTGACGCTGTGGAACCCGTCCACATCTTTTTTATGGTCAATGGACTCGGTCACCAGACGTTCGTCAAAACCCGGAGGAAGAGGTAACTGCACCAGGATACCATGGAGCGATGGGTCGCAGTTCATTGAGTCGATCAGGCTCAAGAGTTCGGTTTGGGAAACGTCCGCAGGAAGCTTCTTAATTGTAAACTTGATTCCAGCCTGTCAGAAGGTGGGATTCAATATTTTTCCGCACTGCCATCGAACCAAACCTTTTGGGCAGCCTGTTGCTTCATGCGGACATATATTGTAGAGTCTTCGCGATCGCCAACCTGGACGCATTTGTGAGAGACGAATTCGGCGCAGCCGTTCCAGAGCTCACCTGGATGATTGCAAGATGCGGAGTAAAATGACCATTCGTTGCAGCACTGAGTTGTGCGATTTCTGTATGAAGCCTTGATCGGATGGATCTGGCAGAAGCGGAGCATCAACAGTTGGCGGGGACAGCGCAGAACTTACTCGGCAATAGCCTTGCCATCAAGAACACGCGCGCGTGGACCGCTCGGGTTGGTCATGACGTATCTTCTGATAAAAGTTCGGTTCACAGGAACGGCTAAGATGGGTGCGAAGACGCGGGCTGAGACGGAGACGGCGCGGAGCAGACTCGTTTCGGCGTTTGTTTTTCCTTTTTATTTTACCCCAAAAACATATTTTATCTCAAAAATTCAACTTTATGTGACAGAATATTTCTTATGTTTATTAAATGATAGCAAGTACTTAAGATTGGAGATGGAATAAATATAAATAGAAAGGATCTTATAGTAGAAACAAGTTACGATGTCGCGCCTATTTCCAGACAACTCACTTTACCGACACTCTTGAAAGTAACGCCAAACCCATCGATGATACTGCGCTCATCGAATCCATAGACTCTTTTTAAAATTGAGAGTGAGCCGAGCTCCTGTCAATGGTCCGAATCTGACACATGTCGCACGATTCCTGTTGTTCGAATCAAAGCGCGTTCTATCCATATGCCCTCGCTTACTACTGATTTTGATCATGACGAATAAGCTGGAATGAACGCTTCGTTCGTTGTCAACGATACCATTCACGATGAGTTGTTTCCGCGGACCAAGTAAACAACGTGACTTCGCGAATACAACGCGCGGAATCCACCAGGTTGGTCATCAAACAAAGTCAAAAGAAACGTGAAATCTCTTCAAAATGTTAAAAATGCGATTATTAATTCCAAACCTAAATCAATGTTACTCCTTGGAAAACTGGAACGACAAATTTAAAGTATCAAATTCGTCGTGATGCGGTCCGAGAACAAAACAAGGTCAATAACATTGAGGTAAGCACTTCCCACTTCTCCTTTTGATTCGAATTCTAACGAAATCTTTCTATATAATTTCGATTTGTTTCGGCGCGGAATCGGGAATTTAGGTTTGTGTTTAGTATTTATTGCTTGCCATTCACGTCGAATCGACAAATAAACTATGCGCTGAACAGAAAATGGAAAGGGGTTTCACTGGGGTTTGTCAAAATCACACTCATTGAATGAATCTTATAAAATTTTGCTTCAGGAAACATTATTACATCTCCTTCGTGGCAATGTTGATATTGAGCAGCTCATCATTCATTGATTTTGTGTCAACGTCGTCGTGCTACTTTTGAACCCAAAAGATATCGATCGAAACCGTTTGGAGCACCTTTCCTTGCCTAGAATACACCTCGCAACCAGTTTGTTGACTTTCGTCGCAATATCTTCAACCGCATGTTCATAACCGACCACGTGAATGAATCTCGCTTCTACTTGACGGACGGTATGCAGGAGAATATTTGGAAAATGAGTGGAATTGAAGGATTGGACAAGATATGAAGGCTGGCTGAGATGGACAACGGATTCAAATAAGAGTGAATTGGATGTTGCTGTTTTGACGAATTTCATCTTGCTTTTGAGCCACTTAGTTTTAATTAATTGATGGATATTGTTTTTAATCAAATATTACATTTTTTACAATTTTTGATTTAAAACTTTATTTCTTTCAAAGAATAATAAACATGCTTTCATCCAAAACTGTGATTAGTTTCTATCAAAAAAAAGTATTTGAACCAAGTGATCTGGTATTGACATCAACTGGTGCTTTTGTGCCCAAAGAACACCACCAATGGCGTCGCGTTTCCGAAATTCAAAATGTACAGAAGATAATAGCAACACTAATTCATAAGCGTAAAGAATTCATTGGTGGTGATTGGTTTCTCGTCAAGAACAAGTTTTCAAGCATGGCGAGATTGGAATGCATGTCATTGAAAATGCTCCAAAAGAAAATGGAATCTAAAGGATGGAGGACCAAAAGATAAGGAACGGCGGTTTGATGATCATGGTTTGACGCGACTGCTTGCGTTACGAGTCAACGCAGGGTTTAAACTGACGCACACTGCTCGTTACACCAACAATCATCCATTTGTAGATCAAAAAGTGTATATTTTAAGATTTAGCAGATGGCTTGGTGGAAGGGAGAGTCAATACTATCACAAGAGAGTACTGAGCGTCAGCCATAACACTGCTGTAACTAAAATTGAATATGAAATCACGGCAGTTCCAGCATGTCAAGTCCACATTATGAATCAAAGAATGTATGATGCCGCACTCAACTACTATAACATGAAGATTGACCCGAAAAAAACTGCCAATAACAACTATGTGGTGACTTTCCTTCTAAATGCTTATTCCCAACACATCAAGACACCATCAGAATCAAAATCGAAGGAAATCTTCGATGAAAATTAAGGTGAGTTTGGCGATATTTCTCAACAAGAAGAAGTATCAACAACTTAAGTTCAGAGGTTTTGCGAACAATACAGAATCAACATTTATGCTATTGATTTAAGCTGTAAAGTGTTTTGTCGATACATGCCCGAAAATCGAAACAACCATTGCCTCAGCTTGGTCTATGTGCACCAACCAGCACATGTACCCGATGCTTGATGAAGAATTAGGAAAATCCATATTTTCACAGCAGAGACAGCAATCCTCGGGCAAGCCATTCAAACGTATGTCAAACAATGAAATATTTGGCGACTCTCTGACCACAATTATTGATCCTCCTTATGATAAGCTGGTCACTTCTGAGAACATTGAATATTGATTGCACTGAAAAGAGTGACTTGACTGATCTTGCTGTTCATTTGGCTGAAATGGAGCATGTGGTTTTCACAGCAAGAACCAACAATTGCAAGATAGTTTGATTAGAACAACGTGAATATCGAATGAATAAAGATTATGAGAAAGCAAAATCATTATGTGAAGCTATGGTGACTTCGCTCAAAAATCAAAACTTGATTACATTGGCTCTTGAAGCGTTGGACATTTACAAGTCAGAAGATAAAGTTGAAAATAGTTTTAAATCTTCGTTTATTTTTGGTTTTTTTGCATGGACAAAGTTGGGGCGCCCGCCGTCAGTGTCGCCATCTATAACATCGATATCAAACACGCAATAAACGCTCGATTTGACCAGCACTTACATCTTCACGACGCGATCTTTGCCGCCGCTCGCCACCTTATCGCCGCCGGGACTCCAGTCCACACTAAACACCTCGTCCGCGTGTCCCGGCAGATCCATCTTCAGCTTCTTTGTCTTCAAGTCAAACACCTTCAGCGTTGAATCCCGCGAACCCGACAGTACCTGCCGCGAGTCACTCGAAAACGTGACTTGGTACACCGCTCCGACGTGTCCGCGAAGCGTGTCAATGAATCTTGTTCATACATGCGCGTCAGATTATTTATGCAACGCATACGGCCAACTTACTTTCCACTGATTCCGTCCCAAAGCTTCACGGATTTGTCGAAGCTTGCACTGGCCAACGTTCGACCGTCAGGAGAAAAACTAATATGATTGACAAGCTGCATGTGTCCAGTTAGCCGCGCGATGGGCTTTTTGCCGACTTCTGGATTCCAGAGAAAAATTGTGAAGTCGTCCGAGCATGAAGCTACTCGCTCTGAAGCTCCTTTCTCATTGTCATATCGTGCAACCGCCGCAGCATGCGCTTCTTCTGCAGTTGCATATTTTCTTCCTGTATGATCCCAAGGCCCAGTGCGGCATAAGAAGTCGGTGCTCAAGGCAATGCTGTTGACCCAGTGTCCGTGTCCCTCCAAAACACGAACAAGTTTCCCATCAGCCGCATTCCATACCCGCACAGTTTTATCTCGTGATGCGCTGTAAATGAAGCCTGCACCGCCCCACTTCACACATGTGGCCGGCGCAGTGTGCGAAGTCATAGTGAATAAAACTTGTCGAGTCAAAGCATTCCACACTTTAATTGACGAATCTTTAGAGCTAGTAGCAAATCGAGAGCACTGGGCGTTTCTGTGTTGCTTCTGGTTTGGCAATGTCCGTGTTTCACCAGAGATTCCAACTCACCGGTGCATAGGTTCCCAAGAAATTCCCGTAATAAGCTGACTATGTGACTTCAAAGCATCTCCCAATGCTTTTCCGGTTTTTGGATCCCAAAGCCTCACCGTTTTATCCATACTGCCTGACGCCAACATTTTCGCGTCTGGTGACCATGCCAGCATCTGAACCCAGTTCGTGTGCCCTTGAAAGTAATCGATAATTAAGCTTGAATCGCTGATCGCGCAAAAACGTGTGCATTACCTTGCAGCGTGAATTTCGGTGTTTCGGTGTTCAGATCCCATATCCTAATGGTCGTGTCACCCGACCCTGTCGCGAGCATTGAACCATCAGGAGAAAAACAGACAATCAGAACAGCTTCGGTATGCCCATTGAGACTGCTAGAGCAGCGTGTAACAGTCCGAACTTTGAATACTGCTTGCGGGCTATAGGAGATGACTACCATTTCCTCGGCAGATTTCCCCTGGTTCACGATGATATCTTCGTGGATGGACGACGAAAGCTCCTTGCCGTCAACAAAGAAAGAGTAAGGCAGCTCGTCGTCCTTTGGGAAAGAAAAAGACGGACGACGTTAGCAAGGCGGAGATAGCAAAGACGGTTGCACATTATTCAGCAGCTGGTTCACGATTTCGGCAAGCTGCGAGACGGTGGAAGTGGCGGGCAGGTTGAGCAGCGGGCCGAGCACGGCGCCGTCTTCATGGCTCTTGAGCTGTGCGACGACTGTGCGAGCGGGATCGACGTTCGCAAGAGCGGCGGCACGTGCGGCGGCATCGCGCTCCTTACGGATGCGCGGCTTGACGTAGCGCTCGCCGGGCGCGTGCGGAGCCGGGGGCGCGTCATGGGCATCGGGGCTGTCTCGCTTCATGGCCATCACAAACAAAAAAAAAAAAAAGAAAGAAAAGGCTTGTTTCGCCGCACTCAGAACATTCAACAGTCCGGCGACAGAAAGTTGAAGCAGTACCACGACGAGTTCGCGCAGCTGCCGTCCGTGGCGCACTGCGTGAGGCCACACGTGTCGTTCGCGTAGTTCCACGTGCCCGCGCACCGCGACGCGTATTGCGACTCGCTTGTGAACGCGCCCTGTGGCGGATATCCACTGCCGACAATTTCACCGTGTAATGCTCGGCTCATGATGGACGAGTAGTTCGAAAACCACGGGTTCGACGACGACACGTCGTACACTGACATGCCGTAGAACTGCGCATCGTCCCACACCATATCGATCACCGCCTGAAGCTGCCCTGCATTCAGAAATCCACCTGTGATTGCCGAAGTCTCGTCGCCTGCCAGTCCAATCACAAGAGGAAGTTTCGTGATATTGGTCCAAATGCCAAAATTGAATCCAAACGGATACGAACAAGTTGGATTATTGTAGTACTGAACAATTATGTAATCGAACAATTCGGGGTGGCTGCCGAAGACAGGACCCGTGTTGAGGTCCTCGTTGATGCCGTTTAAATAACACTGAGGAACTGCCGAAAAAATGACGCTTGAATTCAGCGCCTTCACCGTTTGTATGAGGCTGATTTGTTCCTGCGTGTAGTAGGTATCTGTTTTCTCAATGTCGAGTTCGAGCCCGTCCAGCACGACGTCGGTGCCGAACGGTCGGTGCTTGCCGCTCCCGCCCAAGAAGGAGTCGTAAAATATTTTGCCGTACAGAGCGCCGTCGCCTTCCACAAACGTGTACGGCGAATGCATGTCGCCACCCAGAGACAAGACTACTTTAATCCCCAACGACTGGCAGTGCTTGATACCCTGCCCAACTGTGGTAAAAACTGATGCCTACTTACTGCATGAGCACATAACAAAAGCTAGAACTTGCGGACTAACATCGATCGGCGATCCGTTCAGCTCGGTGCTGACGGTACCGTTTGCTGCAACATTATACCGGCCCAGAGAAGCCAAATCCAATCCCCAGTGGCCGTCGCCTCCGCCAAAGTCGTACAGGAACGCAATATTTATAGTCTGGTAGTATCCCAGATCGCAGTAGTGGCCAATATCGTACTGCTCTTGGTCGGCGCTGATTGGACGGGTTCCCAGGCCCAGCGGCCCGACGTCATTGCCTACAACGGCGTGAGCTCCATTATCAAGGGTTTGCACATAACATACCGACAGCGCTTTGGCCCCAGTACCCGAAGAAGTGCTTGCTTGTCGAGTTTGTAGTGTTCCCAGCGGCAGTGGTGGAAACGCCGGCGGATGTTGAGGTTGCTGAAGAGCTGCTGGTCCCGTTATTCCTACTGGCAAAGAAACCCCCCACGCCGCCAGCGATGGCAACCACAACAACGACAACGACCGCAGTTATAATCCACTTGCTGCGGGCGCGGTGTTTGGCGGACATTCAATTCAATCTCACAATTTTCATTCCACCTGAATTGAATGAATTGAATGCCTCCTGACAGGCCCTGACCTCCTGACAGGCTGCACCCAACCGTCAAGTCATAAACTAGAAAATTGAGTATGAAGTAGTTACCTTCAGTGGTTACCTAGAGGGGTTGTTACAATGCGGCCTTGACGCTGGTTCCACTCCGCAAAAAATGCAACAGTGCTCTGGTTGCGGAGAAAGGCAACAAACACAAAAAGGAACCAATCTACATTAAAATACACTTGTCCTGTCTCTTCGATCGCTTCCCTTTTCCTTCCAAGCTCAATCTTGTTGTTTCATGCAACGATAACCTCAGGTCGTTCATTGAAAACCTCTCAGTTTCCACATCATCCAAGTCGAAGAACTCCGATTCCGCAGACAAGATCTTCATTGTTTTTCTATCGCTCATTTTTAAACGAGCCTCGACGTTGCCAGCTTTAGCGGCAGCTTCGTAAAACTCGGAAGCTCTGATGGGATCTTTGATCTCAGGAATCAAACTGTCGTACAATGTTCCAAGCGCATGAAGCGCATATCCACGAAGACTTGAGGACGCCGAAGAGCTTTGCGCGACGCCGTTCAAATAAGTAATGGTCTTGTCCACGTCCTTGGGGACCTGGATCAGCACGGGGCATTTCCCCGATGAGTGCGTATTCGCCGTGTGGGTTGTTTCGAGAAAAATGTTCGGCAGTGACGGGGCCGGAAAGTCGGTGCTAGTGGACGTAGCGTCGAAATTCCAAACATCGACCATATCTTCGAGACGGGGTACGATCTCATCAAACCCATACAGTGCGTCTCCGTCTTCACCAAAACCAGGGCACGAGCATTCGACAACCATTGTCCCGCACAGATGGTAGTCGGCCACGACCCACATGGCGTATGGGTCGCGCAGCTCCGCGGCGCGCAAGTAGAGTCGGACGGCTTTCGCCGCGTCTCGCGGTTTCGCATCGACGCTGTGCTCGAGCGCGTGTGCGAGAACCGACATTGCAGGGACGTATGTTTCGTCCGGGTCTGCATTTTCGAGTCGCCGCACTGCCCGGATGTAATCGTCATGTTGCTGTGTCTCCGCATTGTTCAAGTTGAGCGAATATAACTGAACGAGCTGCGTAATTGAGCGAAAAACAAGCGGTTCACGGGATGGGTCTGGCAAACAAGACGTTAAAAAAAAATTGACTGTATGTATAGTTACAATTTGCACATTTTTCCAGCCATACTGTCGCATCGCGTACATCACGCGGAAGAGTTAACTGCCCAATAAACAACGCAGTTGCTATTCTGTGCATCGCATGAAGGTATCCGGCTTTTGCAGACTTCATGTAATATAGAAGTGCGGAGGACACAGATGCGTGACAGCCTTTCCCGCTCTCTAAATAGGACGCTGCCGCAAAACTCGACTCAATATGATCAGCGTCAGCTGCACAGCGGAAGAGCGGCAATGCGAATTGGTCTGGGAAGCATGTTATCAACCGAAACAACGACACAAACTAACAATTTCCGTCCTCAGCGAAGGACTTCGCAAGATAAAATGCTGGCTCGATTAAATGATGATCGACAGTGAGATGGACTAAAATCGCGAACCCTTCATCTTTCAAACTGCGGGCCTGTACGTCGCTGAGCTGGTAAACTCCACAGGCTTCTATGCACAATTTCGCCAAATGGAACTTTGCGGCAACGGTTAGCGCTCCACGGGATGAAAGATCAATCGTTCCGCGATTGAATTTCGCAATTGGTCGCATAACAGGCGGGTTCGTCGCGTCTTTCAAACTGTGCACGAACGTGTCAGCGCGCGAAAGCGACGATGATGAGTCCAAATCGAGAGCCGAGAGTCCGGCATCTTCTCTGAGGACCGAGAGATATGTCAAGAAAGTGTCGACGTCGGCAATACCAAGGGCGGCAGCAGTGAGTTTGCGGGAGACAGCTGTGGACTTTCGCGATGGAGCGGTGCGCTGATAGAAAGTCGGGCGACGGGTTCGGATGCGGGTGGAGGGTGCAACGGAATCCGCGGAGAGGGCAAGATCGTCGTCAAAGAAGGTTGGGGACGCAGGCGGGGACTCGAACATTGCGACGCTACTGGTGTCATCCACGAGCAGGCGCAGATTCGTACGCACACTGAAGCGCAGGTTGCGTAGCGACTCTTCGCCCGCAGGCTCGGGGCTCCAATGCAGCTGCACCGAGTCGGAGTCGTCCGGGGAAGACAGCGCGACAGCGACAGAGACCAGCGCAGGGGCAGCGCCCTGAACCAGCCGATCGCTGGCGACGGAGGTGCTATTCCGATCGCAAGCGCCGTCGCTGGCGCCAACGTCAGCATCCGAGTCGGCGGCGGCGCTGGTCGCAACAACGAGGTGCGGCAACGGCAATGGCGGCGGCATCGACACTAATCGCAACAACGCAATAAGCCGCCACGCCACGCGCCGCGCTTAATTGTGGGGACCGCCGTGTCGCTACGCGCGGCACCGCCACTCGCCAAGCAACATCATCGGCGTCGTCGACGTCATCAGCATCATCGGACGCCGTCGCTCGGCAATCGCCTTCAGCATCGGCCCATGCATATTGGACGCCTACCTTACAAAAACAGATCTCCGCCATCACCGCCTTTGAGCACCATCAGCTGTGTCCCGTGGTAAGTGGGGGCGCGGAGCGAAAAAGCTCCGCGACACGCGGACATTATCGGTGGCCAAGACGCTTTTGCCCGAGCGCCATCCTTCAAATCCTCGCGTGCGCAGTCCTTCTCATGCCCAGGGCCGTCCAATTCTGCGATCTGCCGGCAGAAGACACTCGCTTAATACTGCCACACGCAATCGCCACCCCAACTGTTCAACCAAAACCGGAGTCCGCTGACCTCCCAGTATTGATTTCCACCCTAAAAATAGGAACTCGTCCACGGATGAATGCTCTCTCGCATCTCGATCGCCCAAATTTGAAGTCACTTGAGATGGAGTAGCAGGCATTACACCTGTATATTAATTCCCATTTTCGTCACCTTTGCTGTTTATACGCCTCTTATCAAAATGCGATTTCGTTATCTTTGAATAAACGCAAGTCCATAACGTATTTTTTGATAAAACACATATGCTATTCAGTATCAAAACTAATAACAGGAGTTAAGCCCCGACAGTCACCAGGACGGTACGGCGGAGGAAGGACAACAATCACGATCTCAACTGAAATGATAGAAATACTTCAGATTCATACATAAACTTTCCACCACTCGCAGCTTAACACTTCGATTGTTGAACGCTGCAAGCAAACAATCCAACAGATGCCGCCGCCATCGCCGTGTCCAACTACGCACATTCTCCAGCTGCGTCGTTTCGGGCGAAATCAGCCGTTCTGCTGTGGCGTTGCATCGCCGCCATCATCGGCGCGGCCGCGGCCGCGAGGCTCCAGCCGCACGCGCGCTTCCGTGCGGCACATCAGCGTGAGCGTTCTTGGCGGTACTTCCGACGCGCCATCCGCCCCTCCGCATCCGAGCCCTGCGCTGCATCGAACACGCCTGTGAAGTGAAGGCTTCCGACCCGCAAGAACGGCGTCGGCGCGTCGAGGCCCTGGTTTTTGGTTGATGCAGTTTTGTGCGGGGCTTTGGGCCACCGCAAAACAACCCCACGCCCTGGAGCCGCAAAGT
>JADHYT010000410.1:0-17931 GCA_027604725.1 Entophlyctis luteolus
ACCATCCCTAGAAGCTTCATCAATCTGGTCCTCAACCAGGCCCATACATTGCATATAAGACAGATCCTTGCATTCCTGGCCTAAGAGCCTCATCAGACATAGGCCCACTTTGGTATATACTCTCCCTGCAAAAAATGCGAAAAGTATCTGGCAGGTAACTGGCAAAAATACCTGGCATATGGCACTACCTGGCAAATGATCTGGCACTCGTCTAGCATCCAGCAAGTATCTGTGTTGGCTCCCCAAGTTGTCAGATTTGGGATAGGAGGACTTTTTATTTTGTGATGTTTTCTCTCTCAGAAACTGGCCACCTTATATACTTTTTCTCCAAACCCCCATGTGATTGTGCCCCCAAATTTATTTGAAATTCAAAATGATTCCATCCTGATAACACTGTGTAATCACAGAAATTCCTGATATTGTAGATTTTTTCTTATTACAGAAATCACTCTGAAAACAATAAATGGGACATGAGTATTTATTCCTTCTGTCACTTCAAACTACAATAGCATCATCACCCAAAACAATATTTTCTGGGTCCATCATCCAGCATGCACTCCAGTGTAGATTAAGAACCAATGTCCAGTTGTCGGAAATTTCTGCTGGCCTGAGAATGCAATAGGAACCATCCTTCCACTTTGCAAGTGTCAATGGCTTGGCCTGTGTTGTTTGGTCTTTTGTGTGGGGTTCAAGAACCAATATGCCTTCTGTGTCTTCTGCTCCAACAGGTTTGATGATGCGAATAGTTACTGGTCCATTATTATTCCCAGAAAAGTATAGGGAATCAGCCATGTACATAAACCAACGGTCAATCAAGTCACTTGATAATTTTTCCAAATGGCGTGAACGCAACACATAGTAACCTTGGATTGCATTAATCCATGCTGGCATATCATGGACTTCATTAAGTTTAACACCACCCACTTGGCAGAGATGAGCAAGATAACACTGGTGGAGAGTGCAGAAGTCCTTGTCAAAAACGGCCTCAAGCCCTGTTGGTGGGCAGGCGTAAGCAACAAAACTGCTGTTTACAAGCAATCTCGTCAGAATCATCGGCGAGTACATGCGAGCTAGTGATAAGAGTACCTGGCGCTTGACGTCAAATTTGGAAGCAGTGTCAGGGATATCCAGTACTACCGAAATGTCACTGTAACATAAATGCATATTGTCGACGAGAATGGCAACTACACCATTGGGTGCAGACAGCTTTGGTGCTTCAAGGAGAAATCCAAAGTGTTCGCTACGTCGCATAATCATGTCCCCATACAAATGCGAGGTGTTCACATTAGGACAAGTCAGCAAGGAGCTCCAGGATGGTGCCTTTGATGAACAAAACTTGCACAAATTTTCAGTGTGACGGAGTGTGAAAAGTCCTCGTTCAATCAAATACGTGTGAAACGCCATAAATTTGGCATCTAGATCGTCGTCCGAATCGGTGATGTGCTCTGGTGCATATAGAGATGCCAATACATTGATGTAGTCGCGCTTGAAGTAGCATTTGCGTTGGCATTGGACCATCGCTGCCAAAACTTCGGACAATGTGACACGGGACCATGACTTGACAGCTCGCCTAGGAATATCGATGGCCTCCTGGTCCAAATTTAGATTTTTTTCGAGATTGTTGATTTCGGAGGCGTAGTCAATGAAGAGACTGACAGCTGATGAATTGAAAGTCCAACCATTCTCCATCCCACGATTTTTCAACAAAATATCAATGTAGAAGTCAAGTTTAAAAGTGTGAGTCAATTGCTGATACGATACTGCAGTCAATAAGTCGCTGATGACGCCATTCTTATCTTCAATCACCGCAGTTTCGGCGTTAGCTCGGAGAATTTCGACAACGGCTAATCCAACGCGGGAAGGCAAAAATGCACGGACAAAAAGGGCAGAAGCAACATGTAAGGCATGCCCGAGAATTGCCGGATTAAAGTACGAATTTCGTTGCTGGTCGTAACGTAATTGGAACAGAAGCAGTATCAATTCGCTAGCAGACACGGAACGACTTCCGTCATGACTGACGTACGTTATGTCGTTAGACACTGTGAGTTCTTGGTAAGTCCAAACACGGCTCATATATTGCGCGTTTGTTTGCCATTTGCTAAGGGCCGTTTGGAACCTTTCTATCAGCATCATTTCAATCTCATCGTTTTCAAAGCCTTTCTGCTTCAAAAACCTGCAGTAAGGCAAGTTACCGCAGAAAAATTATATCGGGGTTAAACCTGTCATATTCATGAGTCTGATTAAGGCGTTTGATTTCCCTGAAATGCTCAATCAAAAAAACCAGCGTTTCAAGGGTGTCCTCCAACAAAGCGAAATCCGTCTCAGATAGTAATGCGAAAGTCATGAGCGCGTTGTTGTAGATCTCACTCATGCCTTGCACTTGTGATACGGCGCTGAAGGAGATATCAGAGAATGTGTCTCTCCCAAGCGATGCAAGCGTCGGTGGTACATGACTGTCCGACAGCTGCTCCCAGGAAGTTTGGTTAACTGAAACAAGATCCAACCAGCAAGGAACGGATGATCGCGACATGAGTTTTTCGAGGGCCTCCGCTTTTGCACAGGAGGAAACTTTGATGCAGACTCCATTCAAGGAGGCAGTGACATCGTTGCTACCCCAGACATGTGAGATTGCCACATACGCATCCGTTGCGATCGGGGTCTTAACAAACTGGCGATCGACGGGATCGAACACTCGCAGTTGAACTTCGGCCATCGACAAAGTGGAAAGAAAATTTTCCAGAAAAACCATCACAAAATTGCGGTCTCTGTTTTGATACAGCTACGGCCTGGTCGGCCAAGCCATCTAAGAATATGTCATCACATAGGCTCAATCGCACCTCTAATAAGCAACAGCTGGTGCGTTATTCAACGCATCTTTCGCAGTTGCCCTGAGATATGAGCTGAAAAGTGCGTCAAGTGCGAGTGCTGGGTATTTGACTGAATGGGAGTGAGCGCGCTCGCTCAGTGTTGCTGCCGTACATCCTGCCACGCCGCCGCCACTATAGGAGAAAAGCCGTGTGATGGGTCACTGTAATTGGAACCGATTGAAAGCTGCAGCGAAAGGTGGATGCAGGACAAGAACTGGTGCTTGAAATTCTCTAAACATACGATTGACCTTCCGTCTTAATTTTTAATCAGCTGCTGACCTTTCCTGGGAGCATCGATGCCGCCAGGTCAGCAGCTACCAGTAACTTTGCAGCACCTGCGTTGGTAGTGATAGATACTGTTGCAGAACCCACAAGAGTATTTTTTGGTGAACTAAAACGGGTGAAGCAGCAGATATGAGCAAGAAAAAAAAGGGGCAAAACAGCGCGTTGCTAACTGCTTCGGATATTACATTGTGTGGCTTTTGTACAACCGGCCCCTCCGCGCTCCACACATTGCGAATGCCAGCTCATCGCCAGAGGCACCGAGAGCGCGTCCATTATTGTTATACCCGTTGCTGAAGCCATCGACGCGCTGAACGTCGCGGCACTGGTCAAGGTGTTTATCGCCGCGCAGACATAGCAGCATGTCGCGCGCGCTGATGAGCCGGCACCTCGGCTGCATTTCGCGCGCTTTAGTCACTTTGGTTATTCCGGGTTTCGCGCCGACAACTAGAAGCGTTGTTCGGCCGGAAACGGCGCTGGTAACCCGCGCTCCTCGCGCCTCACACATTGCACGCAGCCGTTCCTTGCCGAGATCAAGTCCCGCGCCGCCACCGACCTCCGCAAACGTGCCAGTCAATACAATTGTGTGGTCTCTGAGCGCTTGCGCATCATGGTATCTTGCCACTGTTGTCTCTCCTGCAAGAAGATCGAAGTTCGCGTCATCGATTACTTTCGATAAGACAATATTCTTTGCGCCATCATTGACCAGTGCAGCTGATGACGTACGCAAACGAGCCAAATGCGTCGTTGTGTCAAAAAAACTGTCATGACGAGAAGGCAATAGTTCTGAAGCTGACTTTAACTTGGACAAACTCGGAACAGAAGTGCGAGTTTCGGCCTCGTATCCATTTTCCGATTTTGCGGGTTGTGGTGACTGCGACTTGCTTGCCCTGCCGAAAGCCGGGCGAGCCCAGTTGCGGGGGTCCATGCAGTGCACGACAACGTTCGCCCGGGCGTCAGCATCGAGCTGCCTGAATCCGCAAAATAAAACCTCGTTCAGCCGCGTCAGTGCGACTGCGACACGTGATTCTGCCGTGGTTACTGATCCTTTGCTCTGGGGTTGGCGTAGAGCGGCATCCACAATCGACCAAATGCTGTAGGGTACGCGCCAACATTCGAGGTGCACCCAGCGCCCGTACTTGCCGGCCTGTAAGTCCATTGTACCGACGCGCAACGCGCGTGTGCTTATCTCAGCCGCCGTGCACCTGCCTTTTGTGGCTCGCTGTGTGCAGAGGCTCCGGCCGGACTTCGCACGCTCAATGCGGAATTGCGGGACATCACTCTGAGCAGCGTCGCAGAAGAAGTCGAATGGGTGCACGGTAGCATCGACGTCGGTGGTTGCGAAGAAGTCCTTGGTGTCCGCGGCACAGTTACGCGCAGGATACGATCCCAGGACGAACGGAACAAAAGATGCTACCGCCGCGTCCTCGTATATCGAACGTAGATGTTCAAACGCCTCGTTGGCGGCGCGGAAGGCGGCCGCGTCGCCGCCTTTATCGGGGTGAGTAGCAAGGGCTTTGGCGAAGTACGCGCGACGAACAACACGGAACTCGGCATCGAGCGTCGAGCAGCCGGCGATCGAGCAGCAGCCGGCGACGATACCGAGTGCAGCAAGGCTTGCACCGACGAGGCCTCCCATCCAATAGGATGCGGGTTAAATCCCAGTAAACCAAATAACATCGTTCTGCACCAAACAAATTGACTACCCGCGCTACCCGCAATGCATGTATCAGCTTCACTTCACAGACAGAACGAAAGGAATTTTCTGCTTTACGAATGTCGTAACTGGAGACGTGACATCTGACGGATCAGATGCACGACTTGCAGTAGCAAACGAGGTTTCAAGGAGATCGAGGCGTTCTGCAGGTGACTGCGAAGCGCGCGTTCTGAAACACATCTGTGTCCGATTTAATCGACCTACATGGGCCCTGGCTTGTGGGTTTGGGCGATCGCGGTCGTCTCGACAGTGCGCAGTGTCCGCGCATGTCTCGAACCTGCTGTTGCCGCATCCAGTGTGTATGATGCTGTGTCGGGGGGTGTAGTCTACTTCGCGGGTCAAACATGCGCAAACAACGCAGTTACCGTGTCTTCTCCTTCAAACTACATCTGTTCGCAACCCTGCAATGGCTTGTCTATAGAATACATCGATTCAACCACTGGTGCTACATACAACAGCTCTTTTTTACCGCCACCGGTCACTTTCCAGTGTTGCGCTATGGATTCATCTACATCTATCATGTACTGTGTTGGAGGAGTGACTGTTGTATCAACTAGCCTAGAATATGTGTACAGATACTCAGTGCCGCAGCAGAGTTGGCTTCAGCCTGTCCCATCTCCGACATCAATCGTTTCTGGTCGAACGGGACATTCTTGCACCTTTTCGGCAGGGTCATTCTTTGTCTTTGGTGGTCTTGCTGCAGACAAGACAGTTGCTACACCACAATTCTTCTCGTTTGCGGCAAGTTCAAACACGTTTACTTCTGATTATCCGAATTCCCCTGCATCTAGGCTGGGTCACGTTCTCACCGCGGTTCCATCGGGGGATCTGTTGTTGCTCTACGGGACATATTCATTAGCGACACCCACCGAACAGCTTCCAGGGTACATTTTCAGGATCGCGACTTCAACTTGGTCAGAGTACATTGCTGTGTCAAGCAATGTTACACCTGAAGTGTTATACGGCGCTTCGTGTACACCGTGGTCTTCCACAATGAACCCAAATGGTGGAGTTTTCTGTTTTGGCGGGGAAACTACGAGCTTGATATCGAATCCTCATCTAACATTCTTGAACTTGTCCTCAAACGAATGGATTGATTTGGGGATTCCCCCTGCATATTCATCATCTTTCAGCCCAGTGAGTACTTTTGGAGCAACTGTCGCTATCTTAGATGGGGGAAATGCTGCCGTTGTAAGAGCTGGTGGTGAAGCAAGATTTGACAGCGCTACGACGTATACAACTCCGCAAAACAGTATTATTTGCAGCCCTACGGACAGCAATAACAATTCTGGCTCATTCTACGGAATTCTTCCCTTTGGTCCAAACACTACTGTTGATAGTTGCTACCTTACATCAACCTGCCCGAAGAATACCACTGGCCTAAATGTTCCAGTCATTGTTCCGGGATGGACAAACCCTCCTAGCGATGGATTTCCAATTGTAAACGCGAGCACTTTTGCAAATTCTGGAGGTAGCGCTGCAGGAACTTCGAACAACGATGGCAATTCGTCAAGCGCAGTTCCAGGTTGGAAGACAGCTTTAGGCATTCTAATTCCGATCTACTTGCTGCTTTGTCTGCTGTTTTGTTGCTCCTGGCACAGAAAGCGAAAGTCCGAACTTGCTGCATATGGTCGGCTGCACAATCATGCTTTCAGCGGGATTTTTGGACATTTTGAACTGTGGGAAATGATTTTGTTCGCTCTTGCCGTTCTGTTTCCGTTGCTGTTCATTTTGCTCCTGTGTCTGCTTTGGCGCAGTCGTCAAAGGCGCCAAACGACGGCTGGAAACTATAGACGCCACGCGGATCAATCGAATATTCCACTGATATCTAAATATTTCGAACCTCCATCTTCTATGCAGTTGTTTGAAACATCGACCGGGCTTGTTCCAGGAACATATCCAGCAGCGCCTGCGAGGAAACCTCCCTCAGAAAGCTCAAGAAAACAAGAGCAGCAGCCTAATTTGCAGGGGAGTAGCGGGGCGGATATGAGAAGCTACGTTCTCGATACTTCTGTTGAATCTGTGACTGGAGCAGTTATCGCTGGAGCTGCAGCCACATACGCGACGTCTGCTGGCAATACAAGTGACAGCGATGATACTAGCTTCGATTTGTCCACACGCCGTACTCCCGATGGGTATGTTTCTGAACCAAATATCAAGCTCAGCAACGGTTTCATCGCGACATACGATTCTGTTATTTCCAACGCAGCAAAATCTCCAGCCAAACCGGATGTTTACTACTCAATTCGCACTGGTGCGTTAAAACAACAATCAACCAACTTTAGCTCGCAATCAAGTGGAAATGGTCTTGTGAATTCCGCGGCATCGGAGTATGTTGCTATTGAGCGGAAAGACGGTTTGAATGTTGGTCTTGCTGCTGGCGCTGCAGTTACTGCTGTAGGGGCAGGTTTGTCTGTTTTGATGCGAACCCAAAGTGACCTTCAAAATCCAGCTCCTGCAAAAATGAGGAATTTCCGAGCGCAATTCGCAAAGAAAAAGTACTCGGTCGAGCCAAGCGAAGTTGCTGCAGAGTTGGGACCGCAATTTTTCGAAGGTGCAAGGGTCACTGCAAACAATGCTGTAGCTACGTCTGTGTACTTGCCTACTGTTACAGAAACTGTGACAACGACAACCACCACGAATGAGCAAGGCACAGAAACAAAAACGGTCGTACATTTGAAGCCAAGCTACGTTGCAAAGACAGGTAGTCTTTCAGCGATTGAGGCATCGACTCAAGCCATAGCTGTTCAAAAAGCGAATTTTGCTCTCGATCGGGCGCGTCGGTTTTTGTATGCCTGTCAAACAAGTTATGGCGGAAAATTTGATATCCGCACTTTTGAAATCATGTCCCTCTTTGCGAGACCGCAGTTTGAGGTTTCCGTGATGTTTGAATTTTTGTTGGAATTTGCCTTGACCGGTGAAGAGTTAACAGCGGGAGTTATTTCGGATTCGTTCTATGTGAGTGCGGCTTACGATGATTTGTGGTTTGTGTGATTTACATTTTGTTTCAGAAAGCAAGTCTGGAATTACCGGCAAGAAAGCAACTACATCTGCTGATTGCACTCGTTGGAGCAAATGAATCGGCTGTGATAAAAATTTTCACTGACCTACTTGCCTGCTTGACGGAAATTCAATCGGTTCCTGTATTTCTGGGTGCGCTCTACCCACTTTCACCGGTGCCGTCTGTTCCAGACTCGCACATTATCACTGTGATGGAACTCTTTTTGGTCCGACGTGTTTCGCTGATATCAGACACTGCGCGCTTCGACCTCACGAGCTTCACCGCACATGTTCGCCGCGAAAATCGGCAAATGTCGCCACCTTTCCACATTTCCGTTGTCCTGAAATCTATAGCGCAAAGCATTGATCCAGTTTTCACACCGTCAGCGTTCCGGGCGACACTGCATGCCTGTGGCGTCAACTCGTCCAGTCTTGCCGTCTTCAACGGGTACCTTGTGACTTTATGCGGCAGCTTAGACGATGCGACCGGTGTTTTAGCACTTTTTGCGAGAGCAGTAAGATTGGTAGGGCCTTCAATGTTTTTGCGGGCGATGGGCGAAAGTCAGCAGTCAGTTGAAAGTTTCGAAGTCTGGGAGTGATTTCCCAAGGGCGATTCTCAAGCACAAAAGGCAAATCTCCTGCGGCAAAAAGGTGGGCAATTCAAGGATAACTGATAACTGGGGCTTGGTTATAAATATACTGTTTACAAATAGCCGAAATATTGGCTTCGTGGCGTCAAGTGTTTACTTCTCAAATTCAATCCCCTCCCAAAAAAAAGCTTTAGCGAAGTTTTCACCATTGGTAAAACAAGATGCACTGAAGAGAGTGATTCGAGTGCCTGTAGTGCATCCTGAACAGATTCGAAGCATTTCAGATGTTCGATGGAAGCGGTCGGTATGAGCACCTTTGAAAGCGATAAAAGTGCTGATTTTCCATCAATTATTCATTCTGAAGAAGTGGAATGGTTTTGTTTTGGGATTCGTGGTCGCGATGCACGTACATGGCCGGAAAAACAATGCGCATTTTGCGCGTTCGTTTGTTCTGAGTTCAACTTTTTTTTTCAGGAGACGCTGATGTATTTTTCCTCTAAAGTTCAATTTTCAAAGAGGAACAGCAAGATTAATCCGTTTCAGAGTACCACAGCTGCTACAATCCCTGCGACAAACGCAACTGCCGCCTTTATCGTTGGAGCACCGCTGGTCTTTACAGTTGATGTTGTCGCAGAGGCCACCGCCGCTGTGCTCCCGCTATCGCTGGCAGAGGTGATAGTGAACTTGTTGCCAAAGCAATAGAACCACTTGCTATCAGATTTTTCGTAATAGTCACTGCGTATTGAGTAACTTGTACCCGCCGGAATCGAAGCCGAAATGGTCCCCGTCGCCTGTGCATCTTTTGGGTGCACCGGGGATGTGAATGTTAAGTTTCCGCCGGATACAGTTGGTGAGTTGGTAGCGACAGAATCATCCTAATTAAATTAAGGTGACAGCCAAGAAATCAGTGGAGTTTGAAATGTTTTGTCAGCATTCGACGCACCACCAGCTCGAAGTAAATTTCAGACTCTGAAAATTCTGTGTCAGTCCCATTCGATCCCGAGCAAAGATCCCATTGAATATACTGTTGACGGACACAAGTGCTCAGCTGCTGGGCTGAACGAAAAGAAAAAAGACACCTACCATAGGTCCACCTGCGGCGTACGAGCTCCCATATGCCGGTTGGATTATATACAGCCATGAGCCCCCAGACGTTACGCAAGTGGTGCCCGACTCGCCAGCTGCACACGCACTCGTGAGACGGGCGAATGCTAAGCCTGTGACAATGGCAGCTTGGAGCAGGACCATTTCAAAGTAGTTTTTTAAAATAATTTTTGAAATCACTCCGCAGACAATAACTGCCCCGAGAACAGCAGCTTCCAACCCAACGATGGCGCCAAAGTCAGAGCCGACCACATATCAGACCAATATCTTTGAAGTTGCTGGCTTTGGCTTCAATCGCTTTCACATTGAATTTAACTTGAGGGATCCATAACATTCCTTTCGTTTAGATAATGTTGGAGCGTTTTGAAAAATCTACTGCCATGAATTTTGGTGATTGGGATGTTTCTGCTTCATGCTCTCGGATAATAAATGTGATTCTGCACTCTTCTGTGTTACCATTCGTAAGTTTTCAATACCGAACATATCTTTTCAGAATTACACCGATTATCGGGATCAGAGATTTCAAAACCATCTGCATTTGTTTATTTTTGCTTTCTGTCGTAGTATCTTTGAGTCGATGATCCATAGCAGTGCGTTTTATTCACACTTTTTTTTTGGAATTGAATATCCGGAGTGAACTCTCAACAAGAAGAATATTAGGCCAAGGTTTGTGGCGTTTCTCTTTGGGATTGCGGTTGATGCTGCCAAAATTTAGAAATGAACATAAGCCTTGTGCCAGAGTCTGCTAGCTTGCGATTATTCGGCGTTCAAACGACACGATCGATTGGTCTATGCCTGTTGCTGTGTTTGTTCGTTGCAGTCTCGGAGCCTTCGCTGTAGCGGTATTGTCCTCATCGCATTGTTGCGGTTATTCCAAATTTGCACAAAACTGGCAGTTATGTCCATGCAGTCCGTGGAGGAATTCATCGACCATGTGTCCCAACCAATCAAGCCATACGTCCCTTCCATTGCGCGCTTTCTGCTCGTAGTTACGTTCCTCGAGGACTCTTTGCGTATAACGTGGGCGGCATTCGTCTTTCTTCGCAGAGGACTGGAAAATGGTCTGAATCCCTTTCTTTCCCGCAGCACACAATACGGCGATCAAAAGTTTTTCCTTAAGAAGCACCGAGGTTCGTACCCAATTGTATGAAAGGATGCTCAAGTCGTGTCGGTTCGACTGTTAAAAATACAGGGTTTTATCCTGCCGCTGCAGACATCTTTCTCGTGTCGAATGTCATTGTGATGATGGTTTGCAGTATTTTGGCTATTGCAAAGAAGCATACAGAAATGGCAGTTGCGGGTCTCGGCCTTGTTGTTGTCACTCAAGGGTGAGACGAAGAATTTTCCCTAGAAACACAATTTCAATTTTCGCGACCGATGTTTCAGTATAGGCTACGGTCTTATTTTCGATTCCGCATTTTTCTTTCGCGGTATCAGCATTGTCGGAGGTCTTGTTCTACTTCTTGCGGACGCTCAGCTCACTTCGTCCAAGAAAAGAAACTCGATGTTCGCGGGTCTGCCACAGATTGAAGAAATATCTCGCAGTACATATCTGCAGCTATTCGGGCGAATTCTTTTGGTGTTCCTGTTCCTTGGATTTTTGTTCGCAGGGAAAATGACCCTGATGCGCGCGATCGTTGCTATTGTTGCCTTCGTGGGATGCATCATGGTTGTTGTTGGATTCAAAGCAAAATGGAGTGCTGGTTTTCTTATTCTGTTTTTGAGTGTTAGCAACGTATTGTTGAACAACTGGTGGAGTTTGCACCAGTTAAGTGTTGTCCTTTTATTTGTTGGTTTCACTATGATTGAACCAGTTTACAGCACGCATCCCCAGCGCGATTTTCAGCGTTATGACTTTTTTCAAAATCTTTCCATCATGGGTGGCTTCTTGCTGCTCGTGAATCTCGGTCCTGGAGGTCTTTCAATGGATGAGAAGAAGAAAAACTTTTGAATCTGCACAATAAAACAGTCTTCGTGATATTTCGGCAATCATTTTAACGGAACATTGCCTGTCTTCGGTGTACTTCACCTTCAGCACATCCGAAAAGGTGCCTTCTCCAAATTTGCACATCATTCTAAAGTCTGCATCAGGGCCGTCGAAGAAAGGTCGAAATCCATTCCGATGACAGTAAAAAAAAAATTTCCGTGGTGAACTTATAGCATGGCTGCGGGAAAAACCTTCAAGTTCAGGCACGGCCTCTTCGTTCTTAGTCTTATTGTTATCCATGTTGGATTACAGCCGGACAACGTCGCGCCACTTTGCTGAGAACTTGATGAGGCGGAGGGCGTGCGGCCGGTTCGAGTGGCTGTTAGTGAATTTGTAGTGCGAATTTTGTTCAGGAGTGGATTTACAGCTTTTTTCGGCAACTTCCGCTCGCGCCTGTTGATAGAACCCAGTTGATAGAGTGGCCACAGTGATACGAAAGAAGCCCCAAGTCCTTTGAAAATTTCCACGCAAATCATAACGCAGGAGTGCATCCACAGAATGAACCTCAAAGAATATATTTCAAACAGGCGAAATAAACCACAAAACGATCAAAATGAAATCTAATTTGCGAAACACCAATTCTACGACTTAGGTCTTTTGTGACAAGCTTGCTTGACGACTGACCATGGCCCAGTCACTTACATGAGTGAAGCCTCTGAATTCTTCTTGTTCTGCTGCTGCCAACACGCCCTTGCAAGGAGTAAGGACTGGCTGCTCTTTAGTGAATTCTTCATCAAAGTTGGATACATCCGCCTTGGACGACTGGACGAATGGGTCAAAAAAAAAATGGATCAAAAAATGATTACGAAAGCTACTTACATTAGCAGGTACGAACGGCGGTGCGATCTTCAAAGCCAAGTAATCGTCCCATTTGACTCCCTCAAAGTAAGGATGCGATTTGACCTCTTCAGAGTCAGCGTCTCCTGATCCAAGACGTTCTTTTGGGTCCTTTTTCAACAACTGGTGTCCGGAATTTAGACAAATTTTTTTACATATTGAATACCTTTTTGATCAAATCCACAGCGAGAGGATTTGAACGCGATGAGAAGTGCGGTTCCGTTTGTAATATAGATTCAAAAATTTCGTCCTCATCGGAGCCCTTGAACGGTGCCTGACCGTACAAGAGCTCGTACACCAGCACACCAAATGACCACCAATCAACACTTCGAGTGTAAGGTTTTTCTTGCACTGAGATTGTGTTATCAAATGAAATTATCTAAAAAACCTACATATTTCGGGGCTCATGAATTCCGGTGTGCCGCAGAAGGTCACCTGAATGTTTTGAATAAAAGGAACAAAAGATTACGGGCTGACCGTTGTGGAGCCATATCGCATTCCTTCTTTGCAGAGACCGTAGTCAGCAACTTTTACATGGCCTTCCCGTGTCAGCAAGATGTTATCAAGCTTCAAATCTCTGAAAAGCAAAAAAGTATGAGCATTCCACTTTAACAATCCGCCCACAGATGGAAAAGTAAAAGATGAAGAGCCAATATTTACAAACCGATATGCAATATTTGCCTTGTGCAAATGTTCAATCGCTAATAACACTTCGATTGCGTAAAACTTCGCCCGCTCTTCTCCAAATAGACTTTGTTGTATATGCCACATCAGATCACCTCCTCCAACAAATTCCATTACGAAATACAGTCTGGATTCGGTCTGAAAGCAAGAGTGCAATCCTACCAAGAACGGAAACCGTTGGACTGTCAGGAACACTCTTTTTTCCGCGCGTGTCGCCTCGACTTCATCCGAAGCTATGATAAACTCTTTCTTAAGAACTTTGATTGCGAAAAGATTCCCAGTGACTTTCTCTTCGGCCAGCATTACCTGCCATTATTATCAAAACTCGTGCCCCGCAGAAGTAGGATATACCTTGCCAAAGTTTCCTTTTCCTAGAACCGCCAAGAACACGAAATCATCCAATCCCACAGGCCTCGGCTTGCTCTTTTTAGGTTTTTCTCTTTCACCAACCTTTGAACCAGCAAGAGTTGAAACTTCGTGCATCCGGGAAGCCGACACAGACATTATACTGGCGCCTGCAGGCTCCTTCGACTTCTTCGGCTCTCTTCCTTTTTCTATAGGAACGACAGAATTCAACTCTTTGAAGTCCATGCCACAAACGTCGGGGACAAGAACAGAGCATCCTGAATGAGCGCAGACACCGCATTCCGCGCACCTTCGCGACTCACGGTTCAACAGCGACAGCATGTACCCGCAGTGTGCACACCACGCCACAGTGACGGCTTCAGCGGGGGGAACATTGGCGAAGCGATGGGGAGAATGGTTAGGTGAAAGAAGGGTTTGAGCGCGGTCAGGGGTAGGTGTTGATTCCGATGATAAGCATTTCGCAGGAACTCGTGACTGGCAGTCCTTGTGGCAAACGTATTTGCAAACTGTATCGAATTTAGTCAAACAAAAAATTCACCATCGGCTTTTCACCTTGGCATTGGTATCCTTGGGAGGCTACCAGAAAGTCTCGACATACGGCACACTTCACAACGAAATAGAATCGAACGTTGACAAATTTGTGACCCTGCACCATCCACACTTTTTGGACTGGTTTCTCGCGACCAACATTTAATTCGGCGCTTTTGTTCAGCTTCTTTGTTGGGGTGTCCACAGAAATATCCAGTTTCAGACAGATCTGTCCGCCTCCTTCCAAATCAAGCCAGCATGTTTCGCCTTGACTCACGCCGCTCACGGTCAAATCAACGGCGCTGCTAGCCGTAACTGGATTTGGTGTGTCATCTGGAGCATTCTCGCGGACAAACGAGTCGCTTCGCACAAGGTAACTAGCGTTCGTCAATCGTCTGGCCTGCGAATTTTTCACCATGGCACTCAAATCCTGCAGTTGAAACCACACAAAGCCCAGCAACGAGCCGCCTTGCTTCTCGTGAACACTGATTTCAACTTCTCGAGCTTTGTCCAACTCTGATGTATGTTGCAAAAAAAAAAAAAAAATGAGACTAGACGCAACTTTGAAGCAAAAAACAAAAAAAAAAAAGCAAGAAAATAAAACGAGGGCAAGTGGATACTAAACGAATGTCTGCCAGATCCATCCATTTTCCTCTCGAGCCTCGAGTTCTTGATTTTTCGACGCCGTCGACTTTTATTATTGCAAATGTCTCTGATCTGGCAATGTTTCCGGTATCTCCCACGAGAGACCGAGGAAGCGAAGTGGCACCGACAAGTGTTATTTTTAAGTGACCTGAAATGAGGCTTTTGGCAGCATTTGGAGTAGAAGTAATTGCAGTAACTCTTGTCAGAGTAGCGGAAAGATTGACTTTGGGAAACGGTTCCTCTGCGAAATTAGGAATTTAAGTAGCCGTCGCTAAAAAGGCGATCCACCAGTTACCATCAAATTCGTCGGGCAGGCTGGGAAGATCTTTCTCGCCGACAACCATCAACCGATATCCCTTCAAACTTTGATTTAAAATCCTGACTTTGTCTTTGCAATCGTTGAGTTTCTCCATGACGACTCTAATTCTTTTCGTCCTTTCTGAAGATATTGGCGCAGCCAAGCTGCTGCTTCCAGCGCTGGCTTGTTTGGATGTTTCAGTCAGAACTTGGAACATGCGGTCTGTTCCCGCCTCAAGCTTCTTTTCAATTTGCAACTTATTTTCAACATGCTTAATACGAAAATTAATTGCTGCTGGCGATAACGTGGAATGACAACGCAAAAAATCTGGGAAAGTAATCAAATCGCACGCGAAGCAATTAAAACAGAAATAAATAGGAAAAGGTGAAACGATCAGAACTAACCGAAATCGGTCATCCAACTTTCATCCTGTCCAATCAGCTCAGGATAATCTGGGTTGCGTGGCCCACTCAATGATATGTTACTTCCTGAGCCAAATTTGCTACCCAGGCCTCTAAGGGAGCTGCGAATCGACATCAATGACAACGAGCGCGAAAAAGTTGAAAACACTTTGTCTATTTTCTGTGACAATGCTTGGTATTGCGGTTGAGGGCTTTGCGGAGATGCGGGAGGATAGAAATTGGGTGAGGGTGACATCAAGTTTGGCGGCTGAGAGTTGAACAGCGTGTTCTGCTGAACGACGGCCATGTTTGGGTCGTTCGACACGCTTCGAACCAGCGGCGCGGGGCTCTGGTGTCCCTGGGGTATTGAAGGGCCGGCGACGGAGGTCTGCGAACGGCGCGGCATGGAGAAAAAGCGGAAACGAGCCTCGCTCGGCGAGCGCTCGGGCAAGGCAGGCAGTGGATGTACGCTTGGGGGAGGGGCCGGCAGGGCGTAGTCGTGCGGCGGCGGGGCCGGCGGCGGCGTCGTTTCCCGGCGCGGGGGGTCGTGGTTGTCGCTCATCCCCGATTTGAGCACTGAAGCTGTGCCTCATGCGCGAGTCCCAGACGGTTCCTGCAACCGCATTGGCGCGCTTGCCAGCCGATGAGCATCCAGCATCATTGCGCTTTGGGGTCTTTGCGATGCAATTATCGCCTGCTCAGAGATCGAACGAGTGTGCTGTGCTCCCAACAGTTTTCAGCATATGAAAAGTCCGTTTAGCCGAATGATGAAAAAGATCCGTCTGTGGGAAGTAAAAGTTTCGATGATTTTGCGAAGGCAATTCAAAATTTTCTTTTGTAAATAGGACCAGCATGGCATTTTTCTCGAAATTAGTACCAATCTTTGATCCACACCTGGTTCAAAGGATTTCAACTGGCTTAACTCAAATATCCCATTTGGCAGGAAGGATCAATGCAATCGCAACACAAAATTCCGGTGGATTCTGTTGCCACCAGTGTCGGCCAACCTTGAGATCTCGTCCCATACCGAAATTTGAAATTAAATTAAGTCGGTTTTAATGATGCGAAATTGTTTTTCTCAATTCGCAATCGGAAGAGCAAGGGTTTATTTAAAGATGCTGACATCATCTTCCACAAATCCTGCGATTGCAGCAATATCTTCATCAAGATCTCCTATATCCACGTCCGAATTCGTCAGAGAGCCTGTACCGGGCTGCTGTACACTTGATATGAAAAATCGCATTTTTAGAAACCACTTACTCTTTCTGCTTCAGTTATAAGCCCTCCAATATCAGCGTGCTTTTTCACGTACGGTGGCGGTTCACCAATCGACTTGTCCTCTGTTGATACCGAGATATATTCGACGTGGTTTTCATCTTCGTCTGGACAGTAAGTGTCATAATGCAATCTGAAATTGTCATGTTTAAACAAAAAGCCAGCAGCGACTAAAACGCATCAAACCTCTTGCGACCTTCTGATTCCGGGAGGTTCTTTAAACTTGCTGAAGGCGACGCATATGGCAGAGTTTGCACTGCGGCGTATTGATGAGGCGGCTCGTTCACAGTCGGCGAAGTCTGTGAAGCAAAATTGCTTACGCGCTAACCTAAAGCGATATTCATACTTTCAAAGGAGAAGCTCCTGATCTCCATGGCGAAGCAGTCCGTGCACCTGGACTTGGACGGTACAAGTACGCTGGGATATTGGATGACTCGGTCGCGTTCAGCTGCGAACTCTGGCTGAAAAGCGGCAACGATGCCTCGTTGTCGTCGGCGTGTGCATCGGTGATTCCTCCGATGCTTTGAGCACCCTCCGCGTGGAGCGAGCCTCTTCGCTTCTGCGGACTGATGCCTGAAGGAACTGTGGCGGACTTGTTCGCTGGCGTTCCCGTCAGCCCAACCGTGTCGCGAGTGGCCACCATCGCATCTGACATCTCTCCGCTTTCGGCATCAAGTTCGATGTGAGTCGAACGCGAATCAAAGTCGACAGCTGGTTCGTGAACTACCGCGCTGAATCCCGCTATTGCAACGGCCGCTACTGGAACGGTGCTCCTCGATTGGTTGGGCCGTTGCGACTGCGGTAGTGCCACACTGGACGGCGATGTTTGGCTTGCCACGTCTGACACGGATCTCGGCGGTGGAGGCGGAGCGGCGAGCGCCAAACGGACGCGGCAGCACAGGATGGGCACAGGCGCGTGTGACAGTGCCGCAATCCGCGCCGTCTCCACCAGCCGCAGAAAGCGTGCGGTGTCGTCGGTTGTCGGCGCACTCATCGACTCTTCCAAGCGTACAAAAAAAACATCAACCGCAGATTCATGCCAGGTTCCTGAAAACTGCTCGATGCCCCTGCGAGAGTGAGGCCTGGATGGGGCAAAGCGCCTGCAGCTTATCGCGCGAAACCATCATAATAATCAAATACAAAGATGCCTTATTCAAAAGCTGTACGAATGATTGAGGAAAAGAGCTGTAGATAATGCATTGACCGGGAATCGAACCCGGGACTGCCGCGTGGCAGGCGACAATTATGCCACTAAACCATCAATGCATGTATATTGATAGGGAATTGGGCAGTTTCCTTATCTGGGATGTTCAGCGGGATTTGACTTGGAGAAGTCAAGTTTGGAGAGGC
>JADHYT010000411.1:0-17869 GCA_027604725.1 Entophlyctis luteolus
AATTGTCAAACAAGCTCACTCCTATGGTCCTTCCATTCACAACAACTGGGAAAGGACATCCAAACAAATCACGCGATATTTCCACTGGCCAAAGATCCATGCTGACATACAACACTTTGTACAGACCTGCGAAATATGTCAACAAAACAAAATAGCTAGACAACTTCCTTACGGTTTACTGAAGCCCCACAATGTCCCTCTGTACTGTTGGCATACAATATCCATGGATTTTATCACAAAACTTCTGACTACGAAAAACAAAAATGACACAATTATGGTCGTAATTGATTCAGGAACTAAACGTACTCAAATTTTCCCCATCCAAGAGACTTGGACTGCCAGAAACGTCGCAGATCTCTTTGAGAAGGAAATCTTCAAGCATCACAGAATTCCACACTGCTTCATTTCCAATCGCGATACTCAATTTACTTCTGAATTTTGGAAATCATGATGTGAATCCTTAAAAATCAGATTAGTACAGTCAACATCATACTGTCCACAGACAGATGGTCAAACAGAACAAAAGAATGATTGGATACTTACTGCTCTCCAATTGTGTGTAAACTTTTGGCAAGACAATTGGGATCATTATCTCCACATCATCGAATTCGGAATAAACAACACCATCAATTTGTCAACTGGGTATACTCCGTTCTTCCTGGAATACAGTCAACATCCTCAAAACCTGTTGAATCTACAATTTAACACTTTCGACACTTTGTCTTTAAGAGATCTAAGAGTGACTTACCAAGTTGCCAAGGACCAGATACATGACGCACAGGATCAATACGTCATCGTTGCCAACCGAAGCCAACTTGAGACCCCTTTCAAGATTGGCGATCTTGTCCTCATATCAACACAAAATTTTAAACTGCCAAATCTAAGAGGAAGCCCCGTCAGTAAACTGTCCAAGCAATACTCAGGACCTTACCACGTGATCGAACTGGTTGGATCAGTCCCCTCATGCCAATTAGACTTGCTGCGCAAATGGGCGTACACCCTGTTTTTCAAGAAATTACGAAAATTTTATTGGGATCACATGCAACAACACCCCTTGACTGCCACTGAGATCAAAACATGAACAATTGAAAAAGTGCTCGCCGTGCGGAAAATAAACGGAAAAATTCAAGTGCTAATCAAATGGTCCAACCACAGTCCAGTCTATAATAATTGCTGGATTGACGCAACGCCCGAGTTACTTCACCATTATGAAACAGATCAGGAACTGACGTCCTTACTGATGTCGGTGCGTATGCTCCTGGAGGCGGGTGTTACGGTATGACGTCGGGTCATAGTCGTGTTCTTCCGACGGAGCCTTCCCGACAGAGCCTTAAGAAGTGGCTAAGCTCTGAAAAACGCGACTATAAATTCGCGTTAATTTTCTTTTATTTTTAAAATGGTTGTTTATTGAAAATAAAGACGGCGTCCCCGCATCCCCAACCCGCACGACTAATACGCCGTGCCTCTCCAAACCCGCTGAACATCCCAGATGATCAAACTGCCCGATTCCCTCTTCATTTTAAGTTTCCGTGGTGTAGTTGGTTATCACATCAGTCTAACACACTGGTGGTCCCCGGTTCGATCCCGGGCGGAAACAGACGGTCTTATCAAGCAAAAAGAAGCTTTTAATATTGTTTTCCCGGCAGAGAAAAGGGAAGCACAATTTTGGACTGATGTGTTAAGGGACTATGCCAGGGTAACTTACTCCCTGAGTGTTTTTGATTCTGGGAGTTAGAAAATTGGTGGCCGAAGCAATGAGGGCTTGTCGCAAGTTGGCTCGTCCCTCTCTGTTTTGGACCAATGTTCATTGACCAAAAGAAAAAAATAGAAAATTTGCCAGATTTCTCCTGTGGTCAAAGAAAAAAACCCCCCAATTCAACACCAACAGAATCCTTGCACAAAACAAAAAAAAAATTGTATATTCCGTGTGACATTGACTCGGCTTCTCCTTTGATCCTTTTTAGTTAAATGTCTTGACAAATTCTCCCAACACAGCCTTAATCTTCTTGTCGGTGTCCGGGCTGATCGCGTTCTCCTTCTTGATGGCTTCGTAAACTTCCGGTGCATTGGCTTGCACGTACGGGGTCAAGGCTGCCTCGAAAGCAGTCACCTTGTTCACTGGAATTTTGTCCAAGAATCCGTTGACGCCAGAGTAAATGATCACAACCATGTGCTCAACAGGGAGGGGTTTGTATTGAGCCTGCTTCAACAATTCGGTAAGACGAGCACCACGGTTCAGAAGGAATTGAGTCGACGCATCCAAATCAGATCCAAACTGGGCAAAGGCAGCGACTTCACGGTATTGAGCCAAGAACAGCTTCAACGATCCGGCAACTTGCTTCATCGCTTTCACTTGAGCCGCAGATCCGACACGGGACACAGACAGACCGACGTTAATGGCCGGGCGGACACCCTTGAAGAAGAGTTCGGCTTCCAAGAAGATTTGACCATCAGTGATGGAAATGACGTTTGTTGGAATGTAGGCAGACACATCTCCTCCCTGGGTCTCAATGACCGGAAGAGCCGTCATGGAACCACCACCGAGAGACTTGTTCATCTTAGCAGCACGTTCGAGGAGACGAGAGTGCAAGTAGAACACATCACCAGGGTAAGCCTCACGGCCAGGAGGACGACGCAGCAAAAGAGACATTTGACGGTAAGCCACGGCTTGCTTTGACAAGTCGTCGTAGATTATAAGAGAGTGCTTGCCGTTGTCACGGAAGTATTCTCCAAAAGCTGCACCAGAGTACGGAGCAATGTATTGCAATGGAGCAGAGTCGGATGCGGTTGCAGCAACGACAATAGAGTACTTCAAAGCATCTAAAAGGACGAATTACAACCATGAAGTAAAAAATACATATAAACAAGAAAAAACTTGCAAACCATTTTCTTCCAAAGTCTTCACAAACTGCGCGACAGTAGATCTCTTTTGCCCGATAGCAACGTAAACACAGTACAACTTCTTGACCTCGTCGGTGGACGAGTTCCACTTCTTCTGGTTCAAAATGGTGTCCAGGGCAACGGCTGTCTTTCCGGTTTGACGATCACCAATGATAAGCTCACGCTGGCCACGACCAATCGGCACCATGGAGTCGATACACTTGATACCAGTCTGCATTGGCTCTTTGACAGACTCACGGGGAATAATTCCAGGAGCCTTGACCTGGACACGCTGGCGAACTACGTCCTTGAGCGGGCCTTTTCCGTCAATCGGATTCCCAAGAGCGTCCACGACACGACCGAGCAGTCCAAGACCGACGGGCACGTCAACAATCGCTCCAGTACGTTTAACGATATCGCCTTCCTTGATAAGACGGTCGTTACCGAATACGACAATACCGACATTGTCAGGCTCCAAGTTCAGGGCCATACCCTGGCGAGATCGGATTATCGCATTTGGAACAATTAAAAATACGAAAAAGCAACAAAAAAAGAAACGAACCTTTACTCCAGACGAGAACTCAACCATTTCCTCAGCTTGCACATTCTTCAAGCCATAGACACGCGCAATACCGTCTCCAACCGACAGTACTCTGCCGGTTTCCTGGATGTCGAAGGACGCAGAGGCCCCAAGGATGCGCTCTTCAAGGATCGAGGAGACCTCCGAAGTTCCTTCAATTAGGGAAATCGGAAGTGGTTTTTTGGGTGTTTTTTTGGTTTTGTTTTTGTGGAAGGAGGGTGTCGGTTCAGTTGACTTCGGCAGTGTTTTTCGCTTTTTCGCCAGCAGTGTTTCCGTTTGCAAAAAACGTGGAGAGGGAAAAACGCACCAGGCTTCGCGGCAGAAACGACGGCAGCAGAGTTGAACAGTCTGGTAGGGGCAGCGGAGACGGCTGGTTTGGCAGTCTTGGCCTGGCAGTGAAAGGACGGAGTGTCAAACGAGGCCAAAACAAGGGAGACGCCAAGAGCAAGGGAAGCAGAGGCAAGGCATGGGCTACGCACTGCGACGGCGGAGGCGCGTGCCAACGAGCGCACGGCGGCTTTGGAGGAGGCGGGAACCCGCAGCGACAGCGACGTGGGGAGCATTTTCGGTCTGTTCACGCTCTTCCGAATTGCCAAAGCTGTTTGCACACGAACCGATGCGCTGCCGCCCACGCGGCCATTATCGTGCCATCACGCCCACGCCGTCCACGCGCCATCCACAAACTGTAAACTGCAGTGATCAAGTTGTTTCTGACAGGTGGGAATGTGCGAAAATCCACAGCTTGGGCATCTCTTCCCGTCCTTTCCATGGACTGACGTATGTCACGTTTTTGTGCGTCATTTCGCAGGGCATTCAACACAAGAAGTTCGTCTATTTGGGCACTCTAGAGACATAATAATTTCTCGCCAATCTCATTGCAACTTCTCCGCCAGCTGCAGCCGGAACTCAAGAACTTCCGGGTGCGCATCACCAAGAACTGTCGCCAAACCGGCAACAGAACTTTGGTATAGCTCAAGGGAATCCGCTCGCCGACCCTGCTTTTCCCTTACTCCAGCCAAAATAAACTTCATCTGTAGCTTCACCGGATGGTTCACGTTATAGTTATTGTGAATCTGATCACAGCAAGAAACAATTAGCTCCTCTGCCTCGTCAAAACGATCCAGGTGGTACAATGCTTCTGCAAGGAACCGCTGACAGCGCAAAATTTCAAACGAAATCCCGGCAGATTTTGCCTTCCTAAGCCGTATACAATTCGAGAGGAGAATTTCCGCTTCGGTGTATTTCTGTTGCAAGATATAATTGCTCCCTTTTGCTTCTGTAGCACGAAGGTGTGTTTCGTGTGATTCATTAAAACCTCGTCGCTCGCAGAACAGGAGAGCTTGATCAAAGGTGTACTCAGCTTCATCCATGCGCTTCTGGAGTTTTCGTAAAATCCCCAAATTGATCAAGGTAACAATGTTCGCGGGCTGATCTAGACCATAAAACTTCGCGTAATTACTGACGCTGGCTGTCAAATGGATATCAGCTTCTTCGTAATGTCCAAGCAAATAATTCACGACTCCAACATTTGCTTGTCCCAGCAACGTATCACGGTTGGATGGTCCGAAAATGGCAAGATTAATGGCCAAATACTCTTCGCAGTATTCTTTGGCCTTTGCGTAATAGCCCAATTGTATATGAAGTATTCCTAAATTGTTACAGGCAGTTATTGTTTGGGCATGGTGCTTTCCATGTCTTCGCGAAAGTAATTCGTAAGATTCTGTCAAGGTTTCCTTGGATTTTGCAATGTTCCCAAGGCTCAACTGAATCAAAGCCAGGTGGTACAACGAATCGGTCGTGTCCGGGTGGCGCTCCCCAAAGAGAGTTCGGCACTTGTCCAAACTATCTTGCATAAGTGGCTCAGCCTCTCGGAATCTCCCTTGCTTCATGTATAAAATAGCCAGACCGCGCTTAAACACAAGGGCATGGGCATCATCTCCTGTGGCACTTTGTGATCTTTTGACAATGTCGACCCTCAGTGTCTCTGCTTCTTGATATCTCTCTTGCTTGACATAGAGACCGGCCAGGTTGTGGGCAGTCGTCAGGGCGGATGGATGGTTTACGCCAAAAATCTCACGTTCAAACTCCAACAGTTGCAAGTAAATTGGTTCCGCCTCCCGCAAGCGCCCAGTAAATTCGTAAGCGCGAGCAAGGTCATGCAGTACGGCTAACATGCTTCCGGAGAGTTTGTTCTTTGGAGAATTCCTTGCCAATGCTGCTTCGAGAACCTCCAAAGCTTGCTGAGGCTTTCCTTCTTCAATAAATAGCTTTCCTGCTGCGCTCGACCAGGACATCATGCTTTCAATGTCAAGTGCAGCATCAATTTGTTTTTTCAAAGCGTCCACCATCCATTGCTCAAAAACAGCAAGCATCATTCGGTCCATCTCAGGGAAGCCTATACTGTCACGAATGGCTTGATGGATCTTGTTTCTATCCGTTGCAACAGAGGCCTCACTTTCTTCGCTTCTGAGCACGCCAAGCAAGTCGCGGAAGGATCGATAGTTTGTCTTGAAAGTTTCTGCGAATCGTTTCGCCTCAGATCTAGAAAGGGCGACTTCGAATCGGCTGGATGTTTTCGCGCACGCAAACAGCTCGAAAACACACCTAACCAGGAAAATGAGCGCACGGAAAATTTGAGTTGAATTTGATCTACCATGCGCGTCGCAATGGAATTGGATCATCCCATGGCATCAACAGCATAACAACGTTGCCAATGTTTTCCACTGCATTCATGAACGTGCCGGTCCACCATTCAAATGGCCTGTCTACAACCCCGTGCTGGCTGTTCGAAAAAAGATCAAACCACACAACTGGATCATGATCGCCAGACTCCTTCGCGAAGAAATCGTTCAGTGCACTGACGACATCCAAAAAGACGAATTTCCACGCATGGCTGATGAACCAGGTTGCCGTGGCAACATATCTTCGATCGGACGGCTTTTTGCTGCTGAGGAGCGTGTCACAAAGAGACATTTGAGCTGCCTCGGTGAACGGCTTGACGAAGCGAGTGCTTACGTCCTTGGTGGTGAGGCCGGCGAAAGCCTTGGCGCCACCGTGCTGCTTGATAAAGGCGGAGAAGTAGCTCAGGCGAACGCCCAACAGCGAGAAGGGCGGGTTGGTCGTATCAGTCGGTGGCGGGGGAGGAGCCTGCGATCGGTCGCGCTTCTTCATGAACAGCGAAGCAAGCTGCGACCTTGGCGACTGCGCTACGACATATGCCATTAGTGCGGGTGCAATCGCACACGCATCCGCACTGACCTGCCGACGAGGATCGCTGGAAGAACTTCATCGCACAACAAGTTTGGCCCAAATTCAAGGTTTCATCCACTCACGCGCTCGCACCTGCGTTCGTCGTTGACATCTTTTTTGCCGCTGATTGTTCGTAGGATCCTAGAATCAATGAATTATGCGTTATGCTGCATTCAGGGAAAATTTTTTAAATGAACTCAAACCGCGATAGTGCGACCAAAATCTTCAGGTAATCAAATGTTCTATAACTGTCCAAAAAGCCCCAAGGATAATCAGCATGCCAGCAACTGCACCGATTATAGTCCTTGATAGAGAAAGCCAATCATACTCGAGCGGAATTATATGTTACCACAGAAGTAGCATGTTGCGTATTGCAGTTAAATTGACAACAAGGGCTCTGCTGATACAGATTTAGGAAGCACAGTTTCGAGATAACTGATGTGATCAAGTTGAAAAGCTTGTCCTATGAAGTAAAAGGTCACAAGAGTTTTCGCTCGAAAAGTATGGTTGTAACATCAGAGAACCATAAATTACGGGTCGACGGGAAACTTTCGGCATAAACTCAGCAAGTGTCCTTCAAGGTTGAATTGACCAAGATTGAATCCAAGTGTCCCAGTCTTGTGAATAAAGCCACATGTCAGTGTTTTTTCAATTTTCTGATTCTGGATTGCAGACTGGATCCAATTACGATTTTTTGGTCGTCGCAGAGCGTCATAATCGCAGAAAAAAATGAAAATATTTGGCTTTGCGTGTTTGATTCCAGCTGTCACTTGTAGTCGCTTGTTCTGAGAATTTTTTCACTTCCAAAGGCAGTCGTGCTGCCTCGACGGCGACGGCAACGGATCATTCTGCAATCAGGAAAGATTTCTTTTCCATAGTGAATGGTAAGAACAGTGATAACATAATTCCTTTTTGGATCAAATAATAAGAGTCACTGCTCGGTTACACACAGCAAAAATAGTGAGTTCATCACGGTACGTTTCACCACACAACCAGACATATACAAAGTGGACTTGAATAACAGGCTCTTTGTTATCTTGTACTCTGAATTTACCAGTATTGTCGCGCAGGCCTCTGTAGAAAAAAATCTGATCTCGGAGGGGACTTCGGTTGTGGATTAGGTACAGGATTGGCATTTCGGTATAAAATTCCAGAGTCGTTGCCTTTCTGGGTGCTCTAGGTGATAACAAACCGATTTGTACCTTGGTTTGCATGCTCTTTTGGCTTTCGTGTGACTGATGATGTGGCACTCAGGAGTGAGTGAGGTCCACACTCCTGACGTCAAATGAGTCTTCCGGCCGCCCGTTTCCGCCGCGCGGCGGTAATGTACATCCCCGGCAGCGATGCGCGCAAGGTCGCCAAGGCGCTAGCGCTGCCTGCGGTAGACACCCGCGTCTTGGATCTGGAAGACAGCGTTGCGCTGCACCGAAAGGTCTGTTCGCAGCGAGTCGCGCGGCGCGCGCGTTTGGCCTGATACAGCATGCAGGACGATGCGCGCGAAACCGTCTTCCGCGCATTGGAGTCCGTCGCCCGCCCACCGCCCGTCACCGGCGCCGCGTTCAGACCGCAGGAAACGTGCGTGCGCATTAACTCGCCCTCCACTCCCATTGGTCTTCGCGACCTGTCGGCCATCCTCCCCAGCGCTGCAGTCGACTCGATCATGGTACCGAAGGCCACCCCGTCCTGCATCGAAACGGTGTGCGCAAAAATTGCGCAGAGTGCCGCCAATAAAGACATCAAGATTCTCGCGGCGATTGAGTCGGCAAGGGGAATGTTGGATATTCCCAAAATCATCGCGGCTGGCGACGGACGAGTGGAGGCGCTCGTTTTCGCTGCTGAGGATTATGCTGCTGATTTGGGCCTGATACGGACAAGTTCCAGGCTTGAGATGCTTTTGGCCAGACAGACGGTGGTAATGCATGCTGTGGCAAATGGCCTCCAGGCGATAGATCTTGTTTGTGTTGACTACAAGGCAAGTTGGGAATATGCTGTTTGCGCGATTCTCACGGTGAACAACAGAACCAGGATGTGCTGCTGGAGGAGTGCCGCGAGGGCCGTACTTTTGGGTTCACAGGAAAGCAGGCCATTCATCCAAACCAGATCGAAAATATCCAAAGCACTTTTACACCGACTGACAAAGAGATTGAGTATGCCGCACGCATTGTGGATGCTGCCCGCGAACATTCCAACCGTGGCGTCGGTGCGTTTGACTTGGATGGAAAGGTGGTCGATGCAGTTGAGTATCCACTCGTTTTATGGCTTGGTGCTGATTTCGCGCGTCCAGCCTGTCATTTTGTGGGCTCGCAGAATCTTGGAGAAGGCCAACAAATAAAATGGAAGTTTCACAATCAGTTCTTTGAGATGATTTTATCACGAGCCGCCATGTAATTTCCTGGTAGGGAAGTCCTTGCCTAAGCTGTACTGGGGAGTGTGGAAAGCAAATTCAGTTTGACCGCAGTTTATTCTGAAAAAAAAAAAAAACCCCCCAACATCCACACCGACACCCAATTCTTTATTTACTTCTTTGCCCCAGCTTTCCCCGCAGTTTTACCTCCTTTAGTTACTTTGTCGATCTTCTCGACGGATTTGATGACACCAACGGCAACAGTCTGCCTCATGTCTCGAACAGCAAAACGTCCCAACGGCGGGTATTCCTGGTACGTTTCAACGCACATGGGCTTGGACGGGATCATCTTCACAATGGCAACATCACCGCTCTTGACGAATTTTGGGGAATCCTCAAGTTTCTTGTTTGTCCGCCTGTCAATTTTTTCCTGCAGCTCAGCAAACTTGCAGGCAATGTGGGCAGTGTGGCAGTCCAAAACCGGCGAGTATCCCGCGGCAATTTGGCCGGGGTGGTTGAGCACGATGACCTGCGCAACGAACGAGCCGGCCTCTCGGGCGGGGTCGTTCTTGGCGTCGGAAGCAACGTTGCCGCGGCGAATGTCCTTGACGGACACGTTTTTGACATTGAAGCCGACGTTGTCTCCCGGCAGGCCCTCGGCGAGCTGCTCGTGGTGCATTTCGACCGACTTGACTTCGGTGGACACGCCGACGGGAGCAAAGGAAACGACCATTCCAGGCTTGATGACCCCGGACTCGACGCGTCCGACCGGCACCGTCCCAATGCCGCCGATTTTGTACACATCTTGCAGCGGCAGACGCAGCGGCTTGTCGGTCGGGCGGCTGGGCGGCTCGATGGCATCAATCGCCTGCAGCAGCGTCTTTCCGGTGGCAGCGCCCGCCTTGGTCTCCTTGGTCCATCCTTTGAACCACGGCATGTTCTCCGACGCCTCCAGCATGTTGTCTCCGTGCCAGCCGGATATCGGCACAAACGGCACCGTCTTCGGGTTGTACCCGACCTTCTTGATGAACCCGGAAACCTCCTTGACGATCTCGTTGTAGCGGTCCTCCGCCCACTTGGTCGTGTCCATCTTGTTGATCGCCACAATCAGCTGCCGCACTCCCAGCGTGAACGCTAGCAACGCATGCTCGCGCGTTTGTCCGTCTTTCGAGATCCCCGCTTCGAACTCGCCGGTTCCCGCCGCGATAATCAGGATCGCGCAGTCGGCCTGAATTTTTTTTTTTTTTTTTTTTTTCGTTTTTGTTTTTGTTGTTGTTCCGGAGGAAAAAGTTTTTTCGTTAAAAAAAATAATAAAAAAATTGACATCAAGTTTGCATTCTACCTGCGAGGTACCCGTAATCATGTTTTTGATAAAGTCACGGTGCCCAGGGGCGTCGATGACCGTGACGTAGAACTTTGGAGTTTCGAACTGCCAAGTGCAAAGGTTTAGACGAATCGATCGCCAAGGGGTTTCATCTACCTTCCACAGAGAAATGTCAATCGTGATACCACGTTCACGCTCGGCCTTCAGTTTATCCATGACGTAGGCGTACTTGAAGGAGCCCTTGCCGGCGTCGTTTGCCTCCTTCTCAAATTTCTCGATCGTGCGCTTGTCGATGCCCCCGCATTTGTAGATGAGGTGGCCCGTCGTCGTGGACTTGCCGGAATCCACATGCCCAATGACTACGACGTTAACGTGCAGTTTTTCTTTGCCCATCTTTGTTTTGTTTTGTTTTGTTGTTGTTTTTTTTTTTTTTTGTTTGCATTTTTTTTTTTGCTTGTTGTTAAGAAATTTGCCCGCGGCGGTGGCAAAGCCTCTTCGCCACGCCCATTGCCAATCGGTCTCCATCTCCACAGCGCAAACGAAAAAGAATAGCATGTCTTGTATTTTGAACAACCGACATCGGTGCACACTCAAGGCCCCCGCGCAATCCCGGGGGGGTTGCTGCCCCAGCAAAAAATTTTCACTGAACTTTCTTCCTGAGTTGCAACTGCCGTGTTACCGCAGCCTGACAAACACGTGCCGAACGACGCTGCTGGCTTGAAAGGTTGCTGTTTGAAAACGGCATTCGTCCCGCCTTGTTGCTGCGCCGTTTGTGCTTCGGCCGCCATTGCTTCAAGCTCAAAAACACAAAACGAAAAAAGACAAAAAGAAACTACGTTTTTTTTTCTATCTGCCGAAACCTTCTATTTGTCATTGTTTTCAAGTTACAGCTTCGCTCTGAGGCAGAAATGCACGTCATATTATAAACAAAAGAAACACACAACAACAACAACAACAAAAAAACGGCACAAAATGCATTGCTGCAGGCACAAATGCAGCAGAGTTATCCTCCGAGAAACTATTTGATACTCCGCAGACAGTTCCCCCACCCACGGCGATGGGATCAGTTATCTCTGCAACCGCATTTGTTTGTGATCAGAGTGCACAGCTCATCCACAACCTCCGGCTTCAGCGAATTCTTCAGGGTAACAACAGTTCCGGCAACAATCCGACAGGCGTCTTCCTTTTTGATGGGCGGATCGGCAGCATCGTCTTCGCTGAAGAGCCAGGCCTCCAAGGAAAAGTCTTCGGCGGTGGCAGAAAGCATTTCGGTTTTGGTTTGCAACCGGTCTTCGGCGATTGGTAGGATTTCAAGAGGTTTCACAGCAAGACCCGCAGGGTTGTGGAATGCATTGATTTCAGAAATCAGTTGAGCAGTGTCAACAGTGTTGGTTGTTGGGGTTAACAGCAATGCGTCGCTATCCAAGAAGGACATGAATGACGCTGCTGCTTCCAGCGCAGTCGGGGTTTTCTGTGCATCTGCACTTGTGGAGTGCGATGGCGGGGATGTGCTTGGAGAAGAAAGCTGCGGCAGCAAACCAAACAATGGCAGCGAAGGCAAGGCGGAAGTCGGCTGATTTTGGGCACCAGGATCACCAGCACCCAGTAGGGATGAGTCGTTCACGGGGCTGACAAGAGAATCTACAAGCGCAGGAGCAGCTAGTGACATGACGAACGCGTAGTTGGCACTCGAAGGGAGGGACGAAGCGGACGGGAAGTCGAAGGAGGGCGCGTTGAAGGAGGCGATCGAAGTCTGTCGAAGCAGCACGTTCTCAGACTCGAGCGCAGCGATACGGCTCTTGAGAGCTTTGATCTCGGAATCTTTGTCGCCAGAGGCAGTAGTGGCTTCAGCAGAACGAGCCTTCTCTTCCAGCTCGCGAATGTAATTTGCCTGAGGAGGTTAGACACATGTGAGGGTCATGAGGCAGCGCGTGCCCCGAAGGAGCAAAGATACCCTGCGCTCCCTGAATGCGCGGGAAGCCTCGCGCTTCTGGGCGGTGCGTTTGGAGGCAGCGGGCGTGTGGATCATCTTGCGGCCGCTGCGCTTCTTGTGGAGCTGTGGTTGGGGCGGCAGCAGGGTTTGTGGCTGAAGCGGGGGGAGGACGGGGGGGAGGGTGGTGGTCATGAGAAAGCGTGAGAGTGATTTTCTGTGAGAGAGACAGCCGAGAAGGTGTGGGTGCATCAGATGATGATGGAATGGGTTTGGATATTATGGATATGGATATGGATATAAAGATATAAAGATATAGATATTATGGATTTGGATTTGGATTTAGAGTGGGAGTGGGAGTGCGAGTGCGAGTGCGAGTGGGTGTGAAACACCACACTGTATCTGCAACACACTGAGTGCTGTCTGTCAGACAGTCAGACACGCTGCTTGTCTCCCCCCCCCCCAATATGAACACACTCAACCCCCACTCGCACGACGACGCCAACCCGCCCTCTGCGCCGCCTTCTTGCCCTCGCCCTCGCACTCGCACTCGCCCCTCCCGCGCATCCTCCCGCGCCTGCAGTCCCGCCGTCTCCCCCAAGCACACACGCTCCTCCCTCACCCCCCTCACCCCACGTCCTGCCTCCCTCGACCCTGCCGCAAGAGAGAGGCGCTGTGCTCAGAACCGCGTTTCCCAAAAGATCTATCGCGAGAAGCAGGCCGCTTACGTAAAAAGCCTCGAAGCCCGAGTCGCCGTGTGCGAGGCCCACCACCACAACAACAACAACAACAACAGCGCCCTTCAAAATGCCCTTGCCGAACTGGAAGCCCTGCGATTGCGAATCGCCTCGCTCGAGGCCGATGTTGTGCTGTTGCAAACTGCCAGGACGCAGTCTAATGATGCTTTGGATTTATCCAATATGCCATCTGCGCAAAAGCACCACGAATCCTTGATGCAAGGCTTCGTTTCTTCCGCAATGCTTCTCCCTATGGCCGACCCTTTTTCATTCGATTTCAAATTCAAACCAATTACATTCTATCCGATCACCATGCCAATACCCTCGAATTTCGATTTAAACCTCGGTTTTGATTTCACCTTTGCGCCTACCCCGCCCGTTTTCGACAAATTATTGTCTGAGGACGGATGCGGTAAGGAAAGTCTGACGAAATTGGAAGACGATTGGAGTTCGAATATTGTCAAGTATAGTGCACTTCCCACGCCTGCACGAGAAGTTTTGGGAAGAAAGATGCTGAAAAGCCTTCCATCATTCAGCAGCGACTCTGGCGCTGCTATTGTCGACGAAATTTGTGATCTCTTTGATGTAGGGCATTTTCCCCCATCCTCAAACACTCACTCAATTGTGTTACAGAACCTGAAATTAAAGGCCTATGAATGCGAGAAGGATTTGTCGATTTCGACACATTCAAAATTATCGCTCGGCCCCATGCGTGATGTTATGTTGAAACTTTATTATGCCCAGCTCAGACTAATGGAAGCATGCAACACAGAGGATCGAGAGAAGGTAGTTTTTATGATTACTTTTTTAATTCTTGTGCTTTGTGCGCTATTTCGCGCCTAACTAGATCTATTTCAGGTTATTCGATTTATCCATGGTGTGAGCAGTATTCACGGATTTGTTAGAAGAAACTTTGTGAGTATTTTCATTTCGTGTTCCAAAAAGAGTCCGACCGCCAACAAAAAAAAAAAAAAAAAAAAACCAACAGAAAGAGTTTGCCGGTGTTATTCGAAATGCTCTGAGTGACAAGATTTCCACGTTAGAATGAATACGAATGGACGTTGATGGAAAGTAAAATTTGTTACAAAAAAATATTTTATTCTGGATGTTGCCACCAAAATTAAAGTTCTCGCGAACCTCTTTTTTTTTTCCTCTTTCGTTTCTCGGCAATTCCATACTCTCGCGTAGGCCCTCTACGGCCCGTCAGTGACGGTACCGATTTGTCATACGATTGCTCAAAGAAAATTTTGCCTCAAAGATTTGAAGTCTCCGACAATGGAATCGCGCAGACCTTTGCGTCCGTCGCATAGTTCGGCGGAGAGCATCAGCACTGGGGACTCGGCATCGGATACCGCGGGCGATGCGGTCCATGATTCATCCGGCAGCGGTGCATGCCAAACCATCTCGTCATCATCATCCTCCACGATCAAGCCCGCCTCCGTCATCTTTGGATCGCAACAGGCGCGAACGGCCGCCATAGCCCAGAATGAGTTGATGGAGCAACACCGCCTTGCGCAGAACCGGCTGGCACAACGCCTGCATCAGCAGCGAATCAAGGACAGAATTGCCAGCTTGGAAGCTAAAGTGAACGAGCTGCTAGCCTTGAAGAGTGCGACTGCCCACGACCACGCGGGCAGTGATGCCCCTTCGTGCAGCGGGGGCTCGTCAGCGAAATTGTCCGCCTTGACAACCACAAACGTTGTTGGGACACGGCCTCATTCGAAAGGAGAGTCATCTCTGAGCAGACCTCTTCCTCCTCATGGCAACCTCAAGCAGCTACCCTTCACGAATCCGTCCGCATTGAAGTCAATACCCGTCGAAGAAAGACGGGTCATTCAAAACAGGCTCTCGCAGCGGGCCTCGCGCCAACGAAAAAAAGACCGCATTAAGGAGCTGGAAGATTTAGTCGTCAACTTGGAACGGGAACTGCAAAGTTCCTCTGCCAGAGATAAAGCAATTGGACTGCAACTACGGCATAACGCAGACCAAACCGCCATCCGTTGTCAGCAAAGGCTTGAACAGCAGCCAGTATTACCGTTTGCATCAAGTACACCCCTCGAGATTACTGAGATTACTGGTCCACACGTCAATCAACAGCAGGCAAATCAACATTTTTTTCCGCAACACAATTTAATTTACAGCGAACTTCAACACAGCAACTGGGCCTGGGCACCCAGTAATAGTTTCGGAGATGGCAATACTCACAGACAGTACACTCCGTCTGAGTTTGACCTTAGCACAGTATACCCCTCACGTGTGCCGAATGCTCCCGCATCGTTAGCGAACTCTTCGGGAAACATCTTTCAGTCTGATCTTCTGCCGCTCAGTGGTTTGGGCCAGCTGCCGCAACCGGCAGCAGCACATGCTCTTCCTCGGCACAACTGGCACAACGCCAGTCCGTGGGCCGGTGGCCCCGCCGCCCACAATCACAATCACGACCTCGAGTTCCGCCCGCCCCAAGCCGATACCGATTTTCCTCCGCCGCCGCATCAGACACCCATCCTGCCGCCCCCCTTGCCCGCCTCGCTTTCAAACCCCCTGCAACTTCCGCCGCTGCAAGTCGTCCGACAGAGCCAGGCCGGCCGTGATACCCTTGGCACGGGAACTGACGTTGCCCCTGTTTTGCCGCCGCTGCAAAAAATTTCTCGCGCCGGTGATGACGAGAATTAGTCTATCCTACTCTCTGTGTCGGCCCGCGATGGGATCTGCAACCCCCCGGAGAATTTTTCTGTTTTTGTCACCCCGTTTAATACATTATTTGTGGTGCTGTTTCAGAAGCCCAAAAAGAACACAATATCACTGCACACATTGTTTTTGGTCAGCAACTATGCTGCCAATCAAGGAACTTGCCTTGATTTCACGTCCATGCGCTCTTTTTCAAGCTGCATCGTTTCAAGAGCAGAGGATCTGTTTGTGCCACCGAAAGCTATTGATTAAAACTATTTTTACCCACTTCACTGGCGACGATAACGACACGTCCATAAATACAGTTCACTGAATTCAATAAGCGTTTTAGCGATATAAATTGCAGAAACCGTTCTGTTCGGGAAGAGATTTAGTTACGTCGTTTAAAATTGCTGACACAGTTCGGCATTGCAATTCCAAAACTTGTCTCGATGGCTTGCGGTCGCTCAAATATAGTTTAGCAACGGATAGTATGATTGCTGGCATAAACAAGCTGTCGTGTAAGTTTGCAGAAAATGCGGTTTTGAATTTGTCAACAAGTAATCCAACAGATTTTCCAAGAAAAATTCCTGACCAAATCATTTTTTTCAGGGACTAACAGTCATCAGATGGCGAAGCGAGGAAGAGGCAGAGACGGGACGCAGACGCTTTCCGCCAAGCGGGCAGAGCAAGTACGGATGGCGCAGGTAGTTACTCGACTTGCGTTGTAACTTGAATATCTGAATGTCCCTATTGTTTAGCGAAGGTATCGGTTGAAAAAGAAGCTGCTTCTGTCCGACCTAGAGGCCAAAGTGATTGCGCTGGAGGCCGAGCAGCCGCAGCCGCAAGCCGCGTGTTCGCCGGGACTCGCAACCGACGACTCGCTCGGCGAAGACCATCCCGCCACAGACCTCACGGCCATTCCCGTGGGCGAATTTCAGCACATCATCGACACCCTCGACGCCGATGCCGTCATTAAACTCATTGAGGCCCAGTGCTCGGGCCACTGGCTGATCCCGAACGACGACCACACCCGCCGCCTCATGAATGCGCTCCCGCTCGACGAGCAGAAGCGCTTGCAGACGCGCTTCGCGCAGAGGCGCTTCGTCCTGCGCATGGACAACAAAATCAAGGAGCTTCAGCAGAAGGCCAATGCCTTGGAATTAAAAAAGAAAGCGGAACCTTGCCCCAACCCCACAGCCCCGCACTCGGCAATCAATATCAGCGACCTGGTCGGCCACGACAGCAGCAGCCCCCAGGCCGATTCCGTCGCCTTTGGTTCGTCCTGTTCCGGTTCCACAACGTCTGAGAACTGCAACGCCGCCGCACCGGCTCCCATCGCCCTGCCGGCATTTTCAGAAATCTGGAGGACAACCAGCAAGCAAACATGCCTTCCGCCAATTCATGCTGCTGTTGGCCGAAACGCGCTTGCGCATGCTGGCTTTTCGGCCTCCATTTGGCTCCCACCCTTACATTTGGAAAAGTAGTTCACGTGCAAACCCGCTCTTTCTGCACGTGAGCTGCTGCAGTTTGTTGCTTGTTTTTATTGTTATTTTTATTCTGCCTTTTCTCTTTTACTCCTTTCCCCCCCCCCTCCCGACTCCCCGCTTTTTGCTTTTGTTATAAATCTGGACTACTTTACAGTCTGTCATGCGTAAATACAATCCTGCTTTCATCCACTTTTCGACCGTGCAATATTTTCTGCTGCCTTGACACAATACTCGGCAACATTTCGCACATACCAGAGCCATCACAAAAAGGTAACACGACTTGCAGACGTGTCTGCCTATTTGATAACAAGAAAATGAAAAGACAGCCCATGGAAAACCGCTCAACCGCCAAAAAAAAATTCCGATGCGAGCTTATATTCTTTTGCTTATCCCAGGAATCGAACCTGGATTTCCTCGGCCACAACGAGGTGTACTAACCGCTATACGAGATAAGCGCACAATTTGTTATTGAATGGGCTCATCTTCACTAGGTTTAAAAAGGATGCCTCTGCAGGCGGCTTGGTTGATTTAGAAATGGAAGGCGGGATGAAGAGGAGTCTCTTATTTGTCAAGATCCACGCGACGACCGAAATAAAAATAATAATAAAAGAAATCAGAAATAAATAAAACTGACAATTCGATGGCGTCATTTTCTGACAATAATCTTTGAA
>JADHYT010000413.1:0-17659 GCA_027604725.1 Entophlyctis luteolus
GAAAGAATGGACGAAAGGCGTCAGCAACGAGTCAGGGTGGGGTTGCTGGGATACTCACAGGCGTCGTAGCCGTACATGAACATACTCATGGACGCAACGATGCATACAAAGTACGCATAAACCAGCTTGTTGAACGGAATGCCCATCTTGAATTTTTCTTTCGAATTTTTGAGTTTCAAAAAGTTTGCGCGGCGTATTTGAACGGATGTGAACTGATTACACAGATCGCCTTTGCCACTGATATGCGACGATTAATTCTGAATTGTTTTGTCGGAGTTATGCCCTGGTTCGTTTGGAGCTCTTTTGGGACTAGAAGACGTTGCAATGTGCAGTTGTAACGGCCCTTGACACCAGCGGGATGTTAAATCTGTTGATGCGGAGAACGACTGCAGTTGTTAATGAACTTTTGCTTAGTCAAGCCCAGCAAGCCCAGGAATCTCGGGCTTGGTAGGGTGCGGGCTCAGCGCGAAAACTTGGGGGCTCGTGGGCTTGTGATCCCCTTGTTTCGACTGGCGTGTGTGCTGACTTTGTTGCTTCACAGTACGAACCTAGCGGTTGTTATTTGCTGTTGGTTTCACACTCAGAACCGTCCTCCTCGCTGCGTGCATCTTCACCAAAAATTGCGCAGTAACATCTTTGAAAGCACGTCTAAGTGACCTCTGCTGCAACCTTTTCCCGGAAACACCGTAATCATTTCCCTTTGTGTTCAAAGTCTAAAAACCGCTTCACAGTTATGCGTTAGCTTGCCAAAGGAAGCAAATGTCAAGAGATATGTAACGCAGCGGCTGGACCGAACTTTGGTGGAGGCTCATAATCAGTGTGATCAGTGAGCTATTCGCGGCGTGTTGGGCATCAGTATTCATTTGGACGCGATGTCAACGTCACTGAGTAAACGCAGTTGGTCGATGGATATAACTGAGTGCATAGTCACAAGTACTTCATGCGGAAGTGATGTTGCGACCCATGTCCGAAGGGCGGTACCTGTTGAGCTTTACTTCGAAGTGAATCGGAATGAAATCGCGAGCGTACGCCAGTTATAATTTGTACAAACGTCGCACACTGCGTTAGTTTATTGAATTAGCGCATTGGCCCCGAACCAAACACGCGCAATGCGTAAAGTTAGTTGGTGAAGGAACTGTCAGTAATAGTTTTGTGGAAAATGAAGTAAATCCAGCAATTATATTTAGGGGAAACTTGCGCTTTGGCCAGGCTAGATATTACTTCTGCAAGACAAAACTATTCCTATCAAGGTGCCTAAAAGGAAAGATTTTACTTGCAATGTGAAAGAGTTGCACGATGAGGGACGTCGGCCCTAAAACAACCAAATATTCCCTTGCAGATGGAAAGGGTCGGCGGAAGTGATCCAATGTAAGAAGCTCGTAAACCAGGGCTGACGGAGCGGACATCCGCGGATTTGTGCTTGTCGAATTGAATGAGTCAGCTGGGTCTGTCGCGGGGACCAAAATAATATAAACCAACGAAGATAACGTAAAACCGGTGGAAGACCGGATCCGTATAAAAGCACAACTTGCGAGACTCGGCCGGGTGTCGCCTCGGCGTCGCCGGCTCATCAATGACGCAAAGTTGCCGTAAACGTGCATCCTAGAACGGCGTGGCTTGGCTTTGGGTGACGTTGCCTACTACGGCTCTCTGCGCCTGCCTTGCGCGACGCATGGCCTGTGATGGATTACGTCAATGGCGGAGCCCACATATCTTTTTTACCGCCTGCCTACACTTGACCCTTGAGTATGCCGATTCTAAACTGCGCTGCACCTTGGAAGTACCGTTACTGGGAGTTTATAGCAGACAAGGATACATCCAGGTGGCGGCCCACGCACCCCCAGCACACGCACGCCGACACAAGCATCCCGAATGCGTCCCACGTTGCCGCCATAGTCCCGGCAGGCGCGTATGTGCATGCTGCGCCGGCAGCGCCAACCGCACCCACGACCAGCGCAACGCACAGGCCAGCCACGCTGCCGTCGAACAGTGTCCACAGCCCCAGTCGCAGCAGTCCGAGCACTGCCCCGCGCAGCACCTCCTCGCCGTCCCACGCTATCTTGCCGCATGTCGCGTAATGCACACCCATCGTACAGCCCAGCAGCCGCCACACGTCCCCCCGTCCTCGCCGCCGCCACCGCCATTGCCGCTGCCGTCCACCTCGTCCCGAATCACCGCTTTCGTATGCCGCTTCCCATGCGTCCAGCATCGGATACGCAAGCCCAACCGCAGTACTAAGCATCCCAAACATCACGCTTACACCTGCCAGCCATCTAGATCCCTGTGGCTGGAGTTGTAGCAGTAGTTGTTGTTGCGTTCGAGGCTCGGACAGTGGTGCGCAAGCGCCGGCCAGCAGCCAAATATTCCACGCGCGGCACAAATTTGCTGGGCCATCAGCTGCCAGCACTGCGGAGCGCACATGTGGCTGCACGAGGGATGACGATGTGGGTAACGATTGCGACTGTAGCAGCGGCGCCATCAGGTGGCATAGGAAGAAAACTGCCGTGGTGGCCCCCAGCGAAAACAGCACCAATATCCGTGCCGCAAACGCCGCCGTTACTTGCGCGTGTCGTTGCGTAGACGCTGCTTCGCGACTAAGCTTGCCCGTTGTTGCTTGCGCCGCATACGAGTTGCGACGTGACGTTGCCATCGAAATTCTTTTTTTTTTTTTTTTTTTTGAGGCTCGTGCCATTTGGTAAAAAGTGGCGTGGTGGTGCGAACAAAAAAATAAATTTAAAAGGAGGAAAATTGTCGACTCCAAACAAAAATATGGGACACAATCGTCCACACGATATTATTAGTTCCATTTGTGGAAATAATTTGGGATTCAAGATTCAAAATGAGAAATGACGTCGGCCCCCACCGTTCCCGATTCTCCAACCTCGCTTCTTCGACCATTGTTCGCGACGCGTTTATACTTTGGTTGAAAACTTGCTGAAACACTTGTCACGCCAGCCAAATCTTATCCTTTGTCCTCAGAGTACGAAAGCCATTTAATCGCGTTTCCGTAAACCAGCCATCCCGAGATTTTGCGCGAATGCTATCGCTGATGGTTCCTCGTAGAGTTTTCTCCACAAATACGCACTGTAGAGTCGCATCTGCTCCAGTTTTTCTTGAACGGTTGAAGTATTTTTTGTGTTCATAAGGCTCTCTTTCAGCCACACAACCACATTTGAAGAACAAATCTTGCTGATGACAGTTTGAAAATGTTTTGGAGAATGAAGCATTGCCGCGGGACGACTGACTTGTACATTTTGAGCGGCAGTATTGCAGGAATCGTGCTTCAGGGTCTCATCCCAATCTGAAATTCTCAGCGAGATTATTGTCAAAATAACCTTAGCGTAATATCAGGGAAACCATAGGAGTTGCTAATCGCGCGCTGTAATCTTGTGTGGCGAAAGTTGTGTTGGAAAAGAAAAAAGAAAAAGAAAAAAGACCGTGATGCTGCCAACGGCGGCGCGTCGGAGTCTCTGGCCGATGCGAACGGCGATATCGCTGTCTACTGCGTCAGTCACGGTCCCTATGCCTGGAGCTATGGCGCCTGTGGTGCGCATGGGCGGGGTCGATGGGCCTCGTCTTTGGCGGTCAAACTCTGCATCCGCTTCCAACAGCGACAGTCCGGTTTTGGCGTCGCCTTCGCCTCCGTCCTCGTCCCAAGATCTCTTTGCTGCTGCTCTCAGTGAGGCTGCTATCGCCAGGCGAGGACAGCAAACCTTCAACCCAAAAGAGCTTCAAGTTCAGTATAACCAGGATCAGCGTAACCCGGAAATCGTCAGATTCCGCTCGCGTGTGTTTCGAATTTCTCCGAGAAAGACAAACCTTGTGGCAAAAGTGGTGCGAGGTCTGGAGCTGGAAGCAGCAATCAAGCAAATGCAGTTCACACCTAAGCGCGCTGGAACAAAGGTGCTGGCCCTGCTGAAACAAGCACAGCGCGAAGTTGCCGCCACTCGCTCGCCATTGCACGGATACGAACATTGGATCGTGGACCAATGCTACGTGGGTAAAGGCATGTATCTCAAGCGCATCATGCCGCATGCGAAGGGCAGATTCGGGATTATGCATCATCCGTCTTCTCGCGTGTTCCTGGTTCTTCGCCGGTCCGGGGCGGCGTCAACGTTTCCAAGGAAGAAAGGAGTGGAGGGTCTTGTCGCGGCGACGGCAACGGCAGAGGATGGAAACGGTCGAGGTACGGAGGATGAGCGCGCTTGGAAGAAGGCTGTGGAGGGGGAGAAGCTTGCGCATATCTTCCGGCGACATCGGCTGTACGCTCCGTTCGTGGAAGCGGCGCCGCGCTTTCTGAATCCAGTGTGGAGCAGAAAAAGTTGGAAGTACGTTACAACGCCGCGTTGGGTGAATCCCACGAAGAAGCGGTGATGATAACGCTGTGAGTTTGAGTTGGACAAATCAAAATCAAGCGCAAAACTAAACGCAAATTCAATGCTCTCTGACGCCGACCTCAACGTTAACAAGCGCGGAACAAACGCCGCTTCGAAACTATCTGAGGCCGAGCAGGTAGCTGCATCTGCGGAGCGCTTGCCTTTTTTTATTAATGCGCACCACAGCGAGCGCAGGACATAGCTGACCACGAAGGTACGTTCACCCTCTGTTCAGCGAAAACGAGTAATATACGCTCAATAAAGAGGACATTATCTATTCTGCGCGCTACGCTGACGATTTTCACGAATACCGACATGTCAAGTGAGAGCCGTGCTATGTTTTTCTTCTTTCTCACCAACATGAAATTTGCAGTCTTCCTCGCGAAATCGGTAAGCGTTTTCTTCAACTCTGCTTTACTTCCTTCGTTCCAATATATTCGCTTTTTCTATTTCCGAAACAGCGCGCTGGGTGCCGCCTGGTGGGTTGGGCTCGGAAGCAATGTCCGAACTTGCTGACTCCAAAAAATGCAATAGGGAGACTCCTCACTGAAACCGAATGGCGTAGTTTAGGCATCAAGCAAAGCCCCGGCTGGTACCACTATATGCTGCATGCGCCCGAGCCGCACATCCTCCTGTTCAAACGCGACAAGTGAACTGATTTCAAATTGATGATGCATATTTGGGGACGACGGTGTAAATTGAGAATTTGGGAGTAAACTGGACAAATATATGCAACTTTTTTTCCCTAAAGTTATCAATCGGAATCGTCCTCGTCGCCGGGCACATCAGTGGATGTGTCCAAAAACTGAATCAACAGCGCCGCAACTTCATCGGTCTTTGCCAGCGAACGCGGAGTGGCGCCGTCGTTGTTCTTCAGGTTTGCCTGAATATCGGGCTGCGAGAGCAGAAGTGAGACGACGGCGAGATGGCCCCCTGGAGTTTAAAATCTGAACGACAACCGCGATATAAAGCGATCAAACATACCCCATGCTGCATTGTGCAATGCGGTGTCTCCCAACTTGTTCTGGATTATTCAATTTGTATCATCAGTTGCAATTTTGTTCCAGATCGCACCTTTGCATTCAAGGCCGGGGATTTTTCCAGCAGCATTCTTACAACCTCGGTTTTTCCAGATCTTGCGGCCCAGTGCAACGCCGTATTACCAGCTTTGTCTAGTCCGTTAACACTCACACCTGCCGCTAGAAGCTCAGAAACGAAAGTCGTGTTGCCTTTTGATCATGTGTTGCTTTTAGTTTAATCATTTTTCTTGACATACGGCTGCAATAGAACGCAGCTGCGAGATAGTCCCACCTCGTTTTGAGGCCTCTAAGTAGGCTCGATTAATATCCTTGTGCAGGGCTAGAGAAAAAAAAACGTTTCCCACCATGTAGCGGATTCTCGATTTCCGTGGTGCTTTCGCCCACTGCCAATATATCGTATCAAGTTACGAACGATAGGGATGCTGCCCGGGCTCAAACCGTAATTTGCCGGGACAAGTCCCTCCGAATCGCCACAACGGCACTTCCACCAGCCAGCGTCGTCCTTTTGAAGAACGCTATGCAAACAATGAGCAAAGAGCAAAGAGCAAAGTAAGGGAGGGAGGATGGCAGACGGTGAGTCAAGGGGTGCGTTGTTGGGCAAGAAGACGGAAGGGCACGAAACTAGAGCACATCGCCTTCCTCGAATGACAGCTCGTCCGCATTCTGAGCGCTATACGCGTACTTTGCCTCGACGACGGCAATCTCCTTCTTGCCTGGGCGAGAGGGCCTGGGCGGCGGCGCGCTCATTTGTTTGTTTGAAAGTTCGCCTGTCGATCGATCGACTGCGCTTGAAGGAGCCGTGTCAACGGTTGGGCTGATTGGACGGTTCCCGCGATGATAATGCACATGATAATGGCCATGGTTGCATGTAGCTTCCGCGTACGTACCGGGAACTTGGGTGCAATGTAAGTTGCAGTTTATTCACCATCTGCACAGACGTGCTGAAGAAGATACTATTCATTGTTCCCAAAGCGGTACCATACATCAAATGATGCCGTTCGTTACAGCCCCGCGTTCCCAAACACTTTTTCGCAAATGTCCTTGTAGTCCGCTGACGTTCCCGCCAACCGCTTGAACCGAAGTCCGTGAAGATTCTTGAGACGCGGTAGCTTGCATATCTCCACTTCAAACTTAACTCCGTCTGTTCCCGCTGCTGGATTCGTCCAGAAGCACTCCATCAAATACGGCGTGACAATATTGTATGTGACACCGTTCTTTTCCAGAGCTATGATAACCCCCTTTGCAATCTCGTTCGGCGGCTTTGAGCTTGTGGTGCTTGAATTGAAGGTGAATCGTAAAGATCGCGGTTTTTCATCAGTTTTCATCTGCGCCATCATAGTGTCGATGCCAGAAACGCTTTCGTCAATCGCAACATTGGCTAGAGTTTCTCGAGGCCCTTCATTATTGCTGCTCGCTGCAGCATTTTTGTCCTTGAGCATTGGTACCATTGGCATCATTGCTGAAACGTCTGAAGTTCGGCGAACACTTCGGAAAAGCCCACTTATCGTTGTTCCTCTTTTGCGAGCATTCATCTGATCATCGGAACCATCAGCTGCTGTACCAGCTTGCTGGTTTTTGCTTGCTGCCAAAGTCGCCAGTTTGTCTGTGCGGAATGAATTCGGCGACACACTCACAGCAATGATCGCGCGCTTGCGATCGTCATACTTATCTTGAGATTCCCCAGGTGAAATGTTGTTCAGCCGCGATGCGTCCATTGGTACAGGGTGGGCACCGAGCATTCTACTTTCCTCTATAGTTTCAATGATCACGGGCACATTTTTCGCCGCTGTCGGCGAGTCTGGCGAGTCGTCAGAAATTTTTGCGGCGTCATTTTCCGACCCCACCGTGAACCGTCGGCGCTTGTCCTTCATTGCGGAAGATTGCGCTCGCAGCTGAGGCTTTGGTACACCGTTACCGTCAGCAGTGCCCGCCTGCAACTGTCCTGCGCCGCCCTGAGCTGATGCGCCACCAGGACCGCTCGGCCGCGCTGAAGCTGCATAAGCATGCGTGCTGCCAGAAGGGACAGCCGCGGCGGCGCTCCGCGCTCCGTCCACTGGACTTGCAAGCGGTGGTCCGTTGCTGCCCGCACTGTTGCCAGAAATCTGGATTGCTGGAACAGAAGCGACATTCTCGCTAGGGCGCCGACTGTGCGAGTGCTTCTCGAAATACAGCAAAAAATACATTGCCGCGACGTCATCGTAAATATTTTCCCGAAGACATTTGACAACTGAGTCTGCCGGAATATTGTATTTGCTCTCGAGAAGTCGGATCAGTGCTTCATCCTCCTGCACTGGGGTGCTCAAGTCTCGCGCGATCGGTGACTCGGCGTATCCGTCGTTGATCCATGCGTCATCATTCAGAAATTCTAACGATGCGCGCTTGTACGGGTCGCGGATTAAAAATTTACGGAGAAGTTTTTCACAAACTGTTTGAAATATTTTGTTTCATCTAATTATTCGGTCGGAAACAAAGATTTCGGTCTTACCGTCTGACAAATAAAAAGGGATTCTATATTTTCCTCTGCAAACGGACTCTCGCATTTCTTGCAGATTCTTCCCATCAAACGGTAGGCATCCAGTTGTTAGAACGTACAAAATGACACCGAGACTCCACACATCGACTTCGGGACCGGTATATCTCTTCCCTTGAAAAAGTTCTGGAGCGGCATACCTGTTTTGAAAGTAGTCGTTTATTAATCCTTGTTGTGCATGTCCAGGAACTAAAAGCTTACGGAGGGGAACCACAAAATGTGTCCAGCTTTCCTTCCGGATCGAAATGATTACTAAATCCGAAATCGGCTATTTTTATGTCCAAGTTTGAATCTAGCAGTAAATTTTCGGCCTGCGATATTCATCGATTTCATCGATCAGTAAGAAAAACTGATTTAGAAGAGGAAAATGAGGATTGCCTTGAGATCCCGATGAATAACCCGCTTTTTGTGGCAATAGCTAACGGCACTAACAATTTGACGAAACTTTGCGCGGGCCTCCTTCTCTTTCATCTTTCCGTGCACTACCAAATAGTCGTACAGCTCCCCACCCGAGGCGTACTCCATGACAAGAAAGACAGTGTAGTTTGTTTCAATCACTTCATATAGTTTCACGATGTGCGGATGGTTGAGCATCTTCATGATACGCACCTCCCGGTAGAGTTTACCGAGCTTTTTCTCATCGAGGGTTGTCTTGTCTATCACTTTAATGGCGACCTATTCGCGAACCAAAAGGGTCATGCCGCTGCTTTACAGCGGTTTCATATGATAACAGCAGTTGGGTAAACAGTAAACAACAGCGAGTGTCTGAGGGAGTGAAGGAGGAACAGAGGGATTGGACGTGCCAGCAGACCTCAATGCCCGTGATCTTGTGCTTTGCCAGCTTCACCTTGGCAAAGTTGCCTTCGCCGACCGTCTTCTGGAAAGTGTAATTCCCAATGCCGGGGAGTTGGAAGTCGGGGTTGCTCGTGTCGTCCTTGTCTCTGCGTGATTTGGAGGGTGCCATTTGTGGGTGCGGCGCGTGTTCTTTTGCAGGACAATGCGCAGAACGGGCCACATGGTGCAACTGTTCTGGAACGCGATTTTTGTGCGGATTTGAAATCAAAACCTGACAATTTCCGTCAAAGTCAACAATCAAATCCAACCCGATGGAGCGGCTGCCTCGCGAAACTCTCGCGTGCGTACTGCGCCATCTGCATCCGCATCAGCTGCTGCAGCTTGCACTTGCCTCGGCGGGGATGCTGGCGCGGGTGTGGCCGCTATACACCGACTTCCTCTTCGCCAGAGACAACCTTCGTGCGGTTGTCGCTCGCGACTACCTAGCGACCATTCGTGCGAAGCGTACTCTCAACTTCCATGCGCTTCCTCTGTCCTACCACGCTGCCTTCCTGGATCTGTTTGGTGCGTGCTAATATCGCAGAGTACTTGGTTAACTTGTCTCGCGAAGGCCTTTCACTACGCTCCATCGCCCACTTCGAGGTATCATTCGATTTGCATTCTCCCGACCGCGGTTTTTCGCGCCGTGGCCGGCGGTTACTCCCTGCCGTGAAGCTCGCCCAGCGGTTCGGGTGTGTGCCGCTCTCATCTGAGAATGCCCTCATAATGACCGTGCTGGCGAGCGTCGCCGGCGATTTGAATCTGATGGATGCGTCTCTTGCACTGCTGGGTGCAAGCGAAACCGGTTCGAATGCAGCGTTCGCATGGGCGGCCGCAGTCAACCGCACAAACAGCATTGACCACCTTCTGCGAAGGCACTGCCGGCCTTCTGCCGCCGCACTTCTGACGGCCGCTACAAACGGCAGTGAAGCGGTCTTGCGTCTCTTGCTGCCATCACACGAACGGCCCGAACGTCACTTCTACTCCACCACTCTGTCATGTGGCCTTATTGCCGCTGCCGAACACAACCAGCAAGGTTGCGCAAAGCTGCTCATTGATTGCTCCGATACTGATCCCGCGCATAACAAAAATGCTTCCCTCGTCGCGGCCGTCGCGCGTGGACACCCGCAAATTGTCTCTATGCTGCTGTCAACGGGAAAGTGCGATCCTACTGGCAACGACGCGCAGTGTCTCCGCGTTGCATGTTCCCGCGGATTTATAGATATTGCGCTCATGCTCCTTCGCGCAGACGAGACTTTGAATGTTCGCCAAATCGATGCGTCAGTCAACGATAACATCTGTCTGATAGACGCTATTAATGCCGGTGCACCCCGACGTATTGATTTGGTTCGTGCGCTGCTGCTGCGACCCGAGGTAAATGCCGGGGCGCGAGACAACCTCGCTATACGGCTCGCTTGTGCTTCAGGATCAACTATGGTTGTGCAAGATCTTCTGCAACGCAACGACGTCGATGCAACTGCGTGCAGCAACAGCGCGCTGATAAATGCATCCACGAACGGCCATGCTGATATTGTGCAGATGCTCCTGGAGTGGCATTGCACTCACGACCCTATTGTCCGCGTGGACCCCGCTGCCCAAAACAACCGCGCGTTGATCTTGGCATCGCGACATGGTCACGCGCAGGTCGTGAGCCGGCTACTCGCTATGCCTACCGTGAATGTATCAGCCGAAAACAACCTGCCGCTATTTGAAGCGTGGTAAGCAATCTCTTTCAGCGTTATGTAAGCGCTGAATCAAATTTTCTTTCGCAGCTCGAACGGCCACATCGAGGTCGTCCGACTCTTGTCATTACGAAACCTCACTGTCAGCACACACGTACTCACCCGCTGCGTTGAATCAGCCTGCAAAAACAACCACCCCGCAGTGCTGCGCTTCCTCGCGGAAAACTACTCCACCTTCCTCGAAGTCCTGTCACCACGCTGTCTGCTGGACTCCGCGACTTTCGGCCATGTCGAATGCGTGAATTTTCTGCTAGATATCGTGCCTCTATGCTTCCACCCGATGACACTTTCGCGCGCCGCCGCCGCCGCTGCCGCAGTGGGGAACGTCGTTGTTGTCAAACGCGTTGCGGCCGTTGATGCGCATTTTCAAATGTCACAGGCTCTGGTTTCTGCCTCTGCCAACGGACATCGCGACGTCGTTCTGGCGATTCTGGCGTCCGGACAGAAAGTCCATATTCCACACGAGGCTGTGCTGACTGCAAAGTTCAAAGATATTAAGGATATATTGCGTGCCGCGCTCCATAAACGAGCACTGAAGTAACATATAACCAAAAATATTCGGGCTTCTAATGCAGCCAGTCGCACTTGTTTACTGAAAATCATTCGATTACTGCGTTCGAAAGAACTGCCACGTACCGTCTGGGAATTATTCAACCCATCAGATATCCACCTGCCTCAAGGGCTTGAATGAATGAAATTAGTTGTTATTCTTGCGTTACTTTCTGGATGTAACCCTTTATTTGCGACCTGAATATATACGTCCCAATTTATGTGCCACAAATCGTTTATTTAAAAAGAAATGCCGCACCAAAAGAAAAACAAAACACAAAAAACAACGTCTGATGAATTCCAATCCGTTCACATAGAAAGCATTAGTTATGCACGTAGAGATCAAACCTAGATTAAAACTCGTATAAAGCAAATGTTTGCATGGAATGGACGTGTTATCGCCCCGTTGATTTATTTTCAATGAAATTCTGAGAAATTCACCCAAGCAACTTGTTTATTCTAAATGCCAGAGAAACAGCCTAAACGATTCTATTAAACAAAATTTTTAATTCATTCCTGAGTATGCCTTTCAATAAGATCTCTAGACAAAGGTGGCAAACATCTGCAGTCCGGACGATGGCATTACCAATCCTAAACATTCCAGAGACCTTAAAAAGCAGGAATTCTGTTGTATTTTTCACAGATGGGAAACTGAAAACAGAAAAGAAAAGAAATCCCAAAAAATGGACCAGCGCACGGTTGGGATCCTCGGCGGAGGCCAACTCGGGCGGTATATCCGAATCAATCTATACATGAAAATAGAACTAATGTATCCGCTCACCCTATCCGTTCGGATAGAATGCTGGTGGAGTCTGCAAACAGACTCAACATTCGCACGCTAGTTCTCGACGTCGACGGCAACGCCGCATCTCAAGTTTCCGGGCATCACACTGTGTCCGACCATGTCATTGGTTCATTTAAGGACACCAAGATGATCGAAGCCCTGGCTCGCAAGTCTGATGTGCTGACTGTGGAGGTTTTGTTGTTTTTCTTTGTTTTTTTTTTTTTTTTTTGACTCTCCCAATTTGACGGCGAATCAGATCGAGCATGTTAACACCGACGCGCTTGAATCAGTTCTGCAATCAAATCTCGTTTCTGCTGTTCATCCATCGCCGCGCACAATCCGGATCATTCAGGACAAGTACGCACAAAAGCTTCACCTTATCGCCCACGGCATCCCTGTCGCCGATTCGCGGGACGTGGCAAGCGCAAAAGATATCGAAAGCGCTGTCGAAGCATTTGGTACAGGTTATCCAATCATGCTAAAATCGAAAACCCTCGCTTACGATGGTGCTTTCCTCCCGTTTCTTGGTGCTCACTGAATCATATTATTCGCCAGGCCGTGGAAATCGCGTGATTAAATCGCAGCAGGATATTCTGATGGCGATCGATGATCTCGGTGGTGGGCCTGCGAAAAATGGGCCGCAGTTATATGTGGAAAAATGGGTGCCCTTTACTCGCGAGCTTGCTGTTATGGTGGTTCGATCATCAACTGGCGCTGTAGTGTCATATCCTTGCGTTGAAACTGTTCAGAAGGACAACGTCTGCCATGTCGTTGTTGCGCCTGCTCAGATTGATGGTCTCTTGCGTGACCGAGCGCGCGAAGTAGCTGAAAACGCAGTCGCATCTTTTGAAGGTGGAGTTGGCATATTTGGAGTGGAGATGTTTCTGCTGGAAAGCGGTTGGTCGCATCTATGCTTTCAAATATTTTGTTAATAAGTATGTTAGGCGAAATTATTCTGAATGAAATAGCTCCGCGTCCCCACAACAGTGGCCATTATACAATAGAAGCTTGCCACACATCTCAGTTCGAAAATCATCTTCGGGCCATACTGGGAATGCCACTTGGTAACCCTGATATGAAAGTCGCAGCCTGTGCTATGATTAATCTGCTCGGCTCTGGAAGTACTTCTTCGGATATGGAGTCAAGCGTTCTTGCTCCCTGCCGTGTAGCCATGGAAAAAAATGGGGCAGAAGTTCATTTGTATGGCAAAGGTGGTTGCCGGAAAGGGCGAAAAATGGGACACATCACAATTACCGCAGAGAGTATAGCGCTCGTTGAATCAAACACACGAGATATTCTTGGTGCTTCAAACGGTCTGGGTAGTGATGGGGCACTGCCTGGACCAGTTGCTGCAGCATTTAAAGCAGCTCCCCTAGTTGGAATTATAATGGGCAGCGACTCTGATCTACCGACATTGACTGCAGCCGCACGTATTTTGGAAGAATTCGGCATTCCGTTTGAGCTAACTATTGTAAGCGCGCACCGAACGCCTAAGCGCATGGTGGAATATGCGGAAACCGCCGAAAAGCGCGGCTTGAAAGTGATCATTGCTGCAGCTGGTGGTGCAGCACATTTGCCTGGAATGGTTGCAGCCTTAACTTGCTTGCCGGTGATAGGAGTGCCTGTTGCGTTGAAGCAGCTCGATGGAGTAGACTCGTTGTATTCGATTTGTCAAATGCCGGTGCGTTCACCAGCCTCGTTTCGACAGTAATTCTACGGCTAATGATTTCAAATAGCGTGGCGTACCTGTTGCGACAGTGGCGATCAACAACTCGACGAACGCAGGGTTGCTGGCGGTGCGGATGCTGGGTGTGGCGACGGTGGGAGCGCGTGAGCGGCTTGCGACGTATGCGCGACGCAGCGAGACGGAGGTGTTGGGGAAGGCGGCGGAGCTTGAGCGCGTCGGGTGGGCTCGCTACGGCAAGTGAACCCGGCTGATACGAACGTTGTGATTCAACAGCGCGCAAAACCCCGCGCACGACACCCGCAGCCTCCACACACATTTACGAATCCTAGAGTGGCCTGCTTACACGCACCCATGCCTCTGCCCATCGACCCGGACGCGCTGTTTGTAAAGCAGGTCCGGCCGCCTAAAAGGACCTGCAGAGCCTAACGCCTTTCGCGCACCACGTAACCAGCACTGCATCGGCAAGGGCACATTCGGACGAGTATTCAAGGTAGGCGGAGTTTGCTTGAATCTTCTCTTCCGTCAGCGTAATCCAGATTGCTTCTCCAGGGAATCCATATCTCGACTGGTGCGCCGGTGGCTCTCAAGATTATCGACCTCGACGGTGCGTACATGTGCGTTCGTGCGTGTGTTTCCGAGCGTGTGCATGCTGTACAACGCCGCGGTGTATAACTTGGAAGACGACCGCGACGACATCCGCCGCGAAATCAACATTCTGAAGCAGCTCAACTCGACGCAAATCACGCTATGGCAGCTATGTCAAGCAGTCGTGCCTGTGGATTGTCATAGAGTACTGCGCGGGCGGCCTTGTCTCTCTCGAAAGTCTTGTTTTTGATTCCGAGAAACGATCCACGGCTTTGCAGGGAAACTATTCTCAACGGATTCACAGAGTTTCTGACGCTATGTTTGCAAAAAGACCCGCAGAAGGTGAGACGGTTTGTTTGGATGGCAGTGGTTTGACTGCGGACAACAGCGGCCCCCGAGCTGTTGAAACACAAGTTCATTTCGCTGTTGACTGAGCTGATTCAAAGGCACCAGCAGTATCGTCTGCACAAGAGCGATGGAGCATCCCTGGTGTCTCTTGAGGATTTGAATACGTGAGCTGTTTCTCCACGTTCCTGCTTAGTGACACACCAGCGCGCTGGCTGGCTAAACGCAGCAGCCATGCAGATTCCTCCAGCAGCTTGCCGGACAATGAAAATCTGGCGGGATGGCAGCCACAAATGGATACTGTTCGGCTCCTCCGCTAACCGGACACGGGAGTGGCAGTCGCGGGCATGCCACTAACAGTAAAACCAAATCCCTGGCTCAGATTCCGTTGTTTTACGAGTCGGAAAATGCGAATGCGCCACGCTATGCAGATACAATCACTGCACGAAGGCTATTTGGACAGGCACAAGTGCCACGAACAGAGCAGCCAGCAGGAAGATTTGCACGAAAACTCGAGCGACCAAGCCGGTGCCGATGCCATCATGGAGTGTGCCTTTTTTGAGATGGTTCGACGAGGCGGCAAAAGCGACAGTGTCGCTCGGATTCGACACTGATTCGCTGAGCCTGAGCAGGCGATTGCCGGTGTTTATCGGCTGTTTCTGGAAAGCCTGTTTGGCGTTGTTGCCGGAGACCCGTCTGACTGACAAAAACAACTCTCTCATAAATGCATGAGAAATACCCCACCCAATTATTGTCGCGCATCTTATGTAAAGTAGGTTTTGAAAGAATTACGGTTGCGGCAGCTATTCCTTCCACATGCCCTATGACAACTGGGGTGACTGCAACGTTGTTTTGCAGTTATCGCTAGATGATGCATTGCAGATACTATGTAATTCAAATGGTGAAATGACGCAGACGGCAAGAATAAGCTGATCAGCTTCAGCGATTTTCGACTGCGAAATAAATGCCTATTTGCAGCATATGCCGCTCTCGACGATTCCACAAGGACGCAGAGTCCGGCCTGCGCTTCTGCGCTAACGGGCACCAGTTGCGTAGTGCCGGGCATGCAGAGGTAAGAGCCCCTTATCCCGCCATTCCGTTCGATCCACCCGAATAGAAACATTCTTTGCATCCGACAGGTTTGCGACGATGAAATGCAAGCTGGCGCACGGCTCCGACGGCTGCGTAAGGGTCGCGCAGTACCCAAAGTTCGATTTCTCAAAGGAGTTCGGTTGTGATGCCTGCCGTTTACCGACAACCTATATTCATTGATCGACTTTCCTGTACTCAGTTTCGCAACGCCTTTCATCATTTACGAAGCCTTTCAACTGTGTCTGAAAGCTCTTACACAAGCCCTGATTTCGAATTTGGATTTCCCTCCTGAGATCGAGGTGGGTAGTTTCTGAACTACTTGGATCCATGGAACCAACAACAAAAAACCAAAAACCTCGTCAGACGGTTGTTCGAGACCTGTGGCTTATTTTCGTGACAAAACAAGGCATTCGAACATGGGCGGGCATCATATATAGACGCAAAATCAGGAAAGGACTAATATGGCTGAATCAGATTCAATTACTTGGATTTATTTATCTCGGATGCCGCATTTTAAGACTTCCATTTCTTGTTGCCGACGTGCTACGGTAAGATTTCCGTAACGGAAACCTTTCAACAACCGGGATGTTGACACGCTGGGAACAGATGGGCGGAATCTGGTGCTATTCCGTTCTTGAATGCGTTGGACATACTTCCGTCGGAGTTTCTTCGTACTGTCAGTCGAAAATGCTTGCTTTATGTGCTTTCTGCCCACAGAATACCACCCGCATTCAAATTGATTCGCGTTATCGAAGATGTGAAAGTTGATTTAATGAGCGAAGGCGTCAGTTTTCCAGAAATCAACCGTCCATTGATTCTTATACGTCTCATCCAAACGTACCGATTGCCACCAGAAATTTACGTATGCACTGAAATTCTTTTCTCTGTCTTGCGCGATGACAAGATACCTTATGCCGAGAATATGGAAATGAGGCTGATTTCTTGTCTGATAATTGCAATTCGGATATGTTATTCAGCGCGTAATCCTGAAAGGCAAGCCGAATCGCGATATTCCTTTTCTTCCCTCCTAATCCTCTAAAATCTGGTCGTCAGGACCGTATTCATAACTTGGCTGTCAAATCTGCCGCCCTTTGAGCATATTCGGAAATGTCTGAAAACCCAAATTCATTTCGATCAAGCCCAGTCGATGAGTACACTCACCGTAGAAGGTCTTGAGGCTGATTTCGGGGACCATCGAAATGACTTTTTATTCTACTGCCAAAATTACATATTTGAGAATGACAGCAGTGAGTCTTCGTCTTTCCTTTTCTTTTCTTTCAATTTTCAACTGAACTCGCCCTTTTTTTTGTTTGGATTGACACAAGGAGAGGCTCCCATCCAGTACCTAGATGTTCGCGTAGACGAGATATTCGACCGCAATACGGAGCTTGGGTTGCCATCTCTTCGCAGGAGTCCTCGATTCCCGCAACCGGTCCCACACGCGCTTGAATCTGTTGCAGAAAACGCGTCTGAGATAGACTTTCGAACAACTCCGGCCACGGATCAAACAGTGCGACGGCCACAATTTGAGATCAAATCATTCACAGATCTCCGCGACACTTCGGGAGCGGTTGACAGACAGTTTGCGGACCTGATGGAATTCGCGAGCCACGTATTGTCGCAAGACAGTCGCGTCATTGCGCGGGCCGTCGTGAAGGTCGAGGGGGTGCTGCACCGAAAGGCTGAATTGATGGACATCCAAACACTGTGAAAAGTCATAAAAAAAATAAAATATAAATGAGACTAAAGGTTAGAGGCGACTTTTGGTTTTCTCGAAGTTGGAAAAGGCTTTCGCAATTTTTACTGAGTTAGATGAGGCTTACGTCGACGGTTGTGAGCTGAACTTGCTGAACTGCAGGCAAACGCAGTGCATATCTGTGCAAGAAGAGGACTTATTTTTCCTCCGCACATTTATTTCTTTGATGATTTGCACAAGGACGGCGTTATCTTAACAAATAAACGACATTGAGAAATTGGGTTTAGGTTTGCACTGTTCCAACCCGAGGGACCACGTCAAATCTGCCTGCCACGCATGACAGCAACTCTCAATCCACTGTGGCGACATTCAGCGGAGAAGCTCGACCACGCAACTAAT
>JADHYT010000414.1:0-17655 GCA_027604725.1 Entophlyctis luteolus
GATGCTGTAAAATCATAACAAAAATACAAAAGAAATCTTCTCACAAAAATCTCCTTTCTACCCAAGGATTTGGACAGCTTGCATGGGCTGAGAGAGTCACAAACAACAAACCCAAGGCAATCAGACATGATTATGCAAAGGAGTTTAAGTATGGAGTATTTGCTGCAAGAATGAAGAAACTTGGAATTGAGCAGCAAATAATTGTTGAATATGAGTATGAACAACGTGGGAGTGCTGGAATATCAAGCAGAATTCTGCTGGATAGACCTGCAGTGTTTTGACAGCATCTTGTCGAGATCATGGGAAAATGTTTTGGCCAGATGCACTGTAAACAGCAACATTTGCATCAAACAAATTCCCAATAACAGGAAGCAAAGACAAGGTTCCAATTGAGATCTTTACTGGGATTGGCTATAAAAGCAGGGGATTTGGAGGGGGCAGAGGGCATCAAAATCAAGAATAAATCTCTCAACTGGTCAAAACCAACAGGCATCCAGCACTAAGTATCTGGCACTCATCTGGCATCCAGCAAGTATCCAGCATCTGGCACTACCTGGCAAATGATCTGGCACTCATCTGGCATCTGGCAAGTATCTGGCAGGTATCTGGCTAAATTATCTGGCATCCAGTGGATTATCCAGTATCCTATCCTGTATCTGGCTCTTGTTAGTAACAGAAGGTTTTGCCAAGCTTCCACTCACCAAATATGGAATCCAGACAAAGATACCACAGCTCCTAGGGAGAAGCCACAAGTTTTGGCAGGTGTGATTACCACTGAGTACTCAGCTACTTTTGGTAGCACCATAAGAAGAGGCAGTGGAGTGGTGGTGTAGTGACAGTGGGGCGATGGGCAATGTGGAAGCTTCTGGGTTGCCTTCGATCTTATTTTTGTTTTTTGTTTTTGTGCAATGATGGAGGACCACGAAACCGATGCGGCGGAAACGGCCTCGCAGTTCAGCGAGGCTCCGTCATCCGCCGTCTCTTCGCAGCTGTTCACTTGTCTGGCGGTTCGACCAAACCGTCCCTCTCCCTCTCCTCCCACTCGTATACCCTGTGGCGGACCGAATTACTTACAGGATTTCCCACAACCAGTGCCACGTCGCTTTCAGATCAGCTGACAACCAGCGCGACCACTACCGCTCGGACTGGCACAGATATAATCTCAAGCGAAAGGTCGCTGAGCTGCAGCCCGTGTCCATGGAGAACTTTGCAATGCGTCTGCAGCAGCAGGCCGCGAAGGCCTCCACGGACGCCGTGCGGTCCTCGTATTCAGAAACCTGCCAAGTTTGCCAGTTGAGCTTTTCTTGTTTTTGCGGGCTTGACGGTTGAAATGCCATTTGAAATAGCAAAACGTACTCGTCGGAGAATGCTTTTGCGAATCATTTGCAATCGAAAAAGCACAAGGAAGCAGTGACAGCTGCTGAATCGAAAAAGAGCAACTTCATGTCAAAAAAAAGTACTCAAAACAACCAACAACGACAACAATTGAAACCCAAACATGACAACATCGACGATGACGAAGAAGATAGTGAAAATGAGGCCCAAGCATCTTCAGGGTCGGCCGTCCCTAAAACAAATTGGCGAATCGCGATCGCACAAGCTCAGACAGAAGAGTCCTTGAATGCAGTGTTGGACGCAAAAATCGCCGCTTCGCAGCGCCTCGATCCGAAATCCGATTGTCTGTTTTGTCATTCGCACAAGAGTGCGTCTCTGGAAGAAAACGTGGCTCATATGGCGGCAGTGCATTCGTTTTTTGTTCCCGATTTAGAGTTCCTGGTCGATCTTGAGGGCCTTGTGCGATATCTTGGCGAAAAGATATCGATTGGAAATGTTTGCTTGTATTGTAATGGACGTGGGAGGACTTTGCATTCACTCGAAGCAGTTCGGGGGCATATGGTAAAGATTTTTATTTACTGGTGGTTTTCGAGTGTAAATATTCCATTATCAACAAAAAAAAAAGATTGACAAGGGGCACTGTAAGATTGACTACGAAAATGGTGGAGAACAGGAAGTTGCCGAATTTTACGACTTCTCGTCAACTTGGGACGACGCAGAGTCAGATTCGGACTGGGTCGATGAAGACGATGACGAAACCACTGCTAGAGATAAACCTCTGGCTGGACCTAGTTCCAGTAGTAGTGGCATTGTGGTTATGGCGACTCAGCAACAAGAAACAAGGCTTATGCAAAGCCACCTGAATCGGCAAGCTCCAACAATTTCGGAGGATGGACGCCACCTGATACTGGCTTCAGGCCGCAAGCTGGTGCACCGACATGTGCACACAATCCGAACGCCGAAAACGGCGCTGCCGGAGTCACTGGCAATTACGCGGGCAGTAGCGGCGAACTATGCGAGCTTGGACGCGGTGGCAGTGCGGAGCCGGATTGCACAGCGAGCTGTGGAGCGCGAGGCAGTGAAGCAGAACGCGCAGGTTGCGCGGGGATACGCGGAGTTCCGGATGCGGGTGGGAATGCGCGCCAACAAGAGCACAGCGAACCAGCACTTCCGGTCGCAGATAGGGTTTGATTGATTGATTTATGGAGCGAGTGATGAAGTCAGAGCAAGTAAAGAAGGCGACGGCCGAGAAGCAACGACGGTGTCCATAACCGACCGAAGGCGGGGTTGTGCTATTTTTAGATTTCTGTTGATGCCTGGAAAATGCAATAATTGCAATTATCTGCGGTGCATCACACTCTTCCAAATCGATTTGGTAATTGCATCTGGGTTTCCGTTGCACCAAGTAGGAACAGCCGTGCCCTGAGCATCATCGACTCCGTCCGCCGCCGCCAGCCGCTGTATCGCATCGGATCATCACGCCAAAGAAGAAGGCGAGCAAGAAGCCGAACTGAACAAGAGGAGAACTAGAAGGCCCACAGCAAGCAACCAGCACATCCACGAGCATGGCGCACCGTTCACCGTCCACACCTCCCGCGCGGAAGTTAGTAGGGCCACTTGCGCCGGCACTGGTCCTTGCCCTGGCTCTGCTCGTGTTTGCGCCCGTCATGGGCGTGCGCGCGCAGTCATGTGAGGCACCCCATTCAGCATCCACCGCAAAGTGATTCGTTGACTGATACAAACCAGTGACTGTGTCGAACGGCGTACAGACGTGGTTCCCGGGCAACGCGCTGACCATTACCTTCACTGTCCCCGCTACTGAAGCCCTCGTCATTGCCACTGCCACTGCAGCCCCTGGCCCTGCTGTTGTGCCTACCGCATTCGCCTCGACCGCAACTGCCGCAACTGCCGCCGCAACTGCCATAGCGACAGCCACTGCCGCTGTTGCTGTTCAGACTACGGCGACCACTGCAGCAATAGCCACCGCGACTGCCGCCGTTGTCGCACAGACGACGGCTCCAGTTACTTTTAATCCCAACGGCATTTTGACCATTACGTTCACCATTCCCGCAACTGAGGCCCTCGTGATCGTCACTTCCGGTGGCGGCAGCAGTAGCCCTGCCACAACCATATCCGCGGCTGTTGCCCCAACCACGACCGTGAACTCTTTAGTCGCTGCAACCACATCCGCCGCCCTACCGTTTGCCTCAATATCTGTTGCGAATCCCGCGACTACAACGCAGGCTGCAGTGGTTGTCGCTGCAACAACAGCGGTAACGACATCGAATGTTCCTGCGGTTACAACGCCTGATGCGGCCACAACATCTGTTGCCGCTGTCGATACCGCGACGGCAGCTCCTACAACCTCCACCACTACTACAACCACCACCTCGACGACAACTACAACATCCGCTACTACTACTACTACTACTAGTACTACTACTAGTACTACGACAACGACAACAGCGGCTCCTGCTGCTGCGGACACGACTGATGTTGTGACATTCGTCGCTGACACAGCGACGACTGCAGTCGTTGCTGTGGACACCGTAGCAACGGCCGCTGTCGCGGCAACAACCGGTCTTGCGTTACCTATCCCTGCTGCTCAGTCCATGGTCGAAACTTCTGCATCAGTTGGCGCTGCCGTCACCACGACACTTGCTCCTCTGTATCTGCCGGGAGTGAACCTTCTAACTGCGACTAAAGTCGGATCGACGATATCCACTGGTGCAAACTGCTGGATAACTACAGTGACGTTTATGATTGGAATGCTTATGGCATTTTAGTTGCGACTTATTGCTGCTTTGTGTTTTTTTCTCTGTTCAGTGATTCCTTGTTTTACACGGTTTGACAGTACTTAAGTATAAAGGGCACAGTTGACCTGACCCTTTCGTCCTTTGCCCTTTTTTTCTTTTTTTTTTTTTTTTTGCTTGTGCTGCTCGTTAATTTGTGGTGCAGTGCGGCAAGGAGACATAAAGGCGTGTGCGTTATTTTATTCGCTGTGGACGTTTAAGGGTTTCATAAGAAACACATCAAAACCCAAATCCAACCAATACCTCGTCGAGCATCCCATTGTGCAGTGGTGAATTTAGTGGGTCGGCAAAGGTGAGAGATTATCTGTCCTGAGGCTCTTCTCCCGATGCCTTGGGGGTTCGCCCTGCCGCGCCTTGACTGGCATGCCTTAGGAATACGTTACTGCAAGAATTTAGAGCACCGTGTGGCTGGTGGAATAATCCGTTTCAGTACGTGGTGGTGTTGCTGTCTGCCACGTGCTGTCGGCGCTGAAGCAAGGCGTGTAGTTCGCCTTTGAATGTGTCGGCCAACCCAGCGAGTACGACGCCCCAAACCTTGTGCAGCTCGCCAAGGCTGCTAAAATGCTCAGCATGCCATTCCTCGCGTCAGGTTCATGTTTGCGAAAGTCGCGACGGAGAATACAGGCGGCATCGGCGACGCTCCCGGTTTCACCGCGGTGCAAGTAAGCGCAGTCAGGTGCGCAAAATGCGGAGCTCGAAGCAAAAACCGCCAAGTACGATTTGCGGTGAGGTATTAACATGGTTCACACGGTTCATGAGTACGAGGTGCGGGGACTCGCTGGTGGTGACATAGGTCGCGACATCACCTAAATGAACACTCAAGCCACGAGTCTTAAGTACTGAAATAGCTCCAGATAATATATCGCTGGCACATCCTTGTTGCAATTCTAGTTCAGGCGTCTCTCGAGGGGAGTTCACAGTACTAAGTAATGCCTTGTTTTTGGTCTTTCGCATGAAGGTTCTGAAGGCTTTGGCTGCGGCTTCGCCGGCGCCGGCGGCGGCTGCTGCCCGGGACACCGCTGCCCATGGGGCGGAAGTGTTCGCGTTGTCGACCTCGCATAGTCGACGCGCTCCTTCTGCTGAGGCTCTGGCACTGCTGAACAAGAGCAACGTCCACGGACGCTGGGCGTGGCGCGCCGGGTTCGCAGGCCCGCGCCCAGTCGACATTGCCCACGCACTACAGGCGGCTCACGGCCCGCGCAGGGGCTCCGAGATTATGCGAGGGCGTTTCACGCGTGCCGAAGACGCTCTGATCCTTGACGCTTTCCTCACCTTCATGCGAGAGCACAAGACGCGCTCCGCCGAAAGTACCGATGCAGACCAAAAGCGTAGTCGCAGCAACTCGAAGCGCCGCGCCAATGACAACGTCAGTAGCGCCAAACCGGACAACGGTGGCATTCAGAACTCTGCGGACTCGATCAACCTGACTCCTCCGTTTCCGTCCGGCATCACAGGCGCCATTCGCGATGCCGTTGGGCGAGGGCGTTCTTCTATCTCAATTGGACTCCGGCTCAAACAGCTGCTGGGAATACCCATATCCACCCCGTTGACATCGAGATACCGAAAACGAAAGAAAGTGCGCGCAGTACCAGCAGCAGTACCGAGTACAAAGGCTGCAAACAGAGAATGGACGCCCGCACATTCAGAGGCTCTTCTTCGTGCCGTTGATGAATTTGGTATGCGATGGACAATTGTCCGTGCACAGCCGTTGCTTTCCGACTTTCCGTACCAATTTATCGTCTCCATGTACTGGCAGCTCATGCGCGCGAAAGTAGCAAAGAATTCGTGGACGCCCGAGATGGATAAAGCTCTAATCCGTGGTGTGAACAATTTCTGGGACGTCACCTCTCGCCCTTGGCTTACCTTGGCAACCACAATGCGAGAATTTCAATCCTTGACACCCAACATCCTCCGCGAGCGCTTTACAAATCACGTGGACCCCGTAGTCCGCGCTAAGGGAACCGTTTATGGGTGTGGTCAAGGTTGGGGTGCCGAAGAAGACAAATTGCTATTGGATGCCGTGGCAGGAGCTGGTATGTACAATTGTAATTGTCTCTTCTCTTTTGAACTAGTCTTGCAGAAGACGCGAATTTTACCAAGGCTATTCCCTTATCGCATCCACTTCTGCGCGGCTTCTCTTGGAAAAATATTCGGGCGCGCCTCGACTACTTGCTTCGCGACGCTCGCCCGTTCACGCCCGAAGAAGACGCTCGCATCGTCGCGTTTCCGGAAACTTTCGGCCCGAAGTCAGCGAACCGGCGGCGCCCCGTATGGTCCGTAACCCTCGCTAATGAAATGCCCGGCCGCACCCGCAGCATGATTAAAAGCCGATATTTTGAGCTCATTCGATATGAAACAACCCCGAAGTACGGACTAATTACACAAGATGAGAGACTCAAAATCATTGAATTTATCCGCCGCGAGTTTGGTTTTGACTTATGTGGCATGGATAACAGCAAAAGCAACAACAATAGCAACAGCGACGACAACAATATCAACAGCAAAAACGGCAGCAAAAGCAAGATCACCGACGATGGCCGCAGCAACGGGAAATATCGCGATGTGTACGAGTTCTTGGAGAGATGTAGTCTGTTTCGTAACCCGCGGTGGAATCCGTTTTTGATGAATGAACTACATCGCGATCACCGCGACGTCACTGACGAAATGATTCGCATTTGGGAAACAAAGGGGAAGCCTATGGAAGGTGTCAGCCGAGCAGAAATATTCCAAAATAGGTACAGCCCAGAAGAGCTGAAGCTGGCTGTTGCGGAATTCTTGGATCATACAGAGAAAGGAGTGCCACCTAAGGTTGTTTTTTTATTGTTTTATTTTTGCTGTCCCTCCATAGTTGTTCTAAGATGAGTTGCAGTGGACAAAATTTGGACTAAAACTCAAGTTATCAAAATTATATCTTCACAACTTTTTTGGGAGCAGAGTAAGCTATTGGAATTCTAAGTCCGATGCTCTCCTATTAGAGGCTGTCAAAGACGTTCTGTCAAACAATTCGGTGTCAGTGAGTAAGGAAGATGCAAGCTCTAGCGTCTTAAATGTCAAGTTCACCGAACCAGGAGCCCGCAGTTTCAGATTTGACATAAAGGAGTTTGCTCCCGTTCATGTGAAGGAGCCAGATGGTGCTGGCGAAGGTCAGGAGGCCAAGGCAATTGCCGACTTGACAGCGGCCTCTCGTGACTTGTTGGAAGCGTTCCATGACCTTGCAGCTGAGAAAAAGACGGAACCCGCTAGCGCGCTGGAAGAAATTTCCAGCGTTAACACGCTGGAACTGTTTCGTACCGCGAATGATCGCGTGAACTTGCATGTCGACAGACTGATTATCGAAGCGACGGCGCGGCAACGCAACAGCATTACTGGTGATGCTGATACTAAGAATGTCGATCCCTCTGCTGTCGCCGCGGTGTCTGCAGATGTGGTTTCGCGTGAGGATCTCGAGCCGGCAGGGACAACGCACGGAGGAGCACTCACGAAACTACGTGCGGCACGTTTACAAGCATATTTCGCGTTAATAGCCGAGACACTAGTGGACTGGAATGCAGTGAACGAGCGTCTGGCACAAAGGCTGGACGGCTGGTGGTTTATCAACAGGAAGTACTCATGCCCTCCGGTCACTGACGCCTCCGAAGGCCTTGAGAAGAAGCACAAAAGTCACAAAATCAGGTTAGTATATGATGCCACGCGTTGCAAGAGGCGGTGGGTTTTTTTAAAGAAGGACGTGTGGAGTGAGTGGATGACGAAAGCAGATTTTTGAATTCGTTTTTTTTTTTTTTCCTTTTCTTTTTGGTGTTAAGCTTCTTTTCTACTTCTGCACAAAAGAAGCAGACGCAGTCAGCCTAGCGAAAACTGCTGCATCTTTTCCCACATCTCTCCCTACTCGCTTTTCGGGAACGGTGGTCCGAACAGATCGTCATCCTCCTTCCAACTGTATTTGATTTCCACGTTTCCATCAGTCACAGCCGATTGCGTTCCCGGTTCGATCAGGAAGTCTGAGTGCCGCTCAAAGATACCTGTGAATTTGATTCTGCAAAATAGTGGAATTAAATCACAGGGAAAAAGAAGAAAAGTCAGAACTAACCTGTACATAGGCGGCGGCAACTTGGTCAACAGAATCTTTGTGTCATCAGCTCTTTTGGTGCTCTCGTCATAGAGGCGCTCCATCTCGCGGATGGAACCATCGCCCGTATTGGCGTTGTTGGCAATGAAGTTGGTGAGCGGGTTTGAACCGTTGGCGCTCGCGTCGTTGAGCGCCGCGACGCCGGCGTACACCAGCGCGGCGGCGGCCAGGGCCTTTGCCGCAAACGGCAGCAGCGTGCGCGGGGTGTCCGTGCCCGTGGCGTCTGACGGATGCTCGGGGAACTCGAGGAGCGACGGCGGGAACTCGACGTGCGGCGGCGCAAACTCTTCGTGCGGCCACCTGGGTATGTGCGAGGATTGCGCGTCGTTGCGTGTTGTTGTGCAGGATGGGTGAGAGATGCTGTTCGAAACACGTTGGCTCGACTCAACTCGCGAGCGATACGCAGCCATTCTTCCTTCGTCTCCGCCGTCCCCGAGGCCTCGTCCGCGTGCGCGTGGGTGCTGTGATCAGACGAGGACGGTGCCGAGGATGCCCAGCGCAGCGGGGCGCCCGTCGGCACACGGCCCACACGAGCGGACGCACCAGCTGGTGCACGTCGCAGCAATGCTGCCCTCATGGTCACCACTGCCGCCCTCGGAGCCGTTGCAGCGAGCCGTGACATCGATTTTGATTTTTACTATGTTTATTTCAATATTATTCGTGATTTATCCTTCAAACGAGCGTTGCAGTGCTATCCACGGAGCCCAGCCGTGTCGTACGCGTCCACATCTGCTGGTGTTGCTGCTGCGCAATCAACTCCGTCTGTGCAGGTGCTCCGCAGAATGTCGCACTGCTTAGGGACTCCAGCGCCAGAAGCACTTCTCGGTTCGTCCGCGCGAACAACTTCTTTGCCACTCCGGCATAGTATCTCTGCAAATTCGGATGTCAGCCACCTGCGAATTACCGTGAAATTCTAAGTAACAACACTCACGTTTGTTGGGATGTGGAACACTTGCGGCCCTTCTGCGCTTTTCGTTCGCAAGACTCCACGCACCACTTCCAGCGTTTGGTTCCAGTACGCCTCTGGTCCCAAAACTAGAATTCCCTTGTAGACATCGAGATCGACGATCCCGATCACAGAGTTTTGCCCATTGTGAATAGCGTCAAAACGAATTTGCAGTGCTTGCACAGTTGGCTCCACGTAATCAGCCCAAATCTGCATGCATTGCACATAGATTCAGCGCAAACAGATAAAAGCGACGCTGATCGTACCGGTTGCGCATTCGCGTGCACGATCACCAGGACCTTCTCCCCTGTCCAAGCACTGCCTCCGCTCGCACTGCTCGCAGATATCATTGCAAGGAGACGGGCCACCCTCCAGTTGCGCTTGCTTTGTTTTACCATCCGTTCGAATGTCATTTCGAGGCTGATTTTCTGATGGTAGTATGCGGACCTGGCAGCTCTAATAAAATTTGAAAATTATCTATGTTTCAGGTTTGGAATTCATTTCCTGCCAATTCATTGTTTTCGCGCAGGCACGGATTCACCTGGCAGTGCTCATCAATGATATCCTTTTATTCCTTGATTCACTCTTTATCTTTTTTGGCAGTATTTATCGCACTAAAGGTTTTCGGCGAAGAAACTTGAACTGTTTGGGAATGCGAAAACAAGTCGGGAGAGATCGGCCTCACGGCAAGAACGAAAACTTGGAGATTCAGCCGTTCTGGTTGAAGTCTCAAACGGAATGCGAACGAAATTCACCAAACCGGCAAAAAATCTGTAAAGGTAAAGCAAAACATTCTGCTCGTTAAAAACTGGACCAAAAACTTCGCCGTGTATAGGATCTTAAAACCGATTGAAAGTGAGCTCTTTGAAACTAATAGCTGTGATGTCTCTCGGAGGGTTTTCGTAGGCGGTTCCAAAACAAACTTCATGTAATGCCGGGATCGCAAGAAATTGCTAGCAATCAAAGCCATGGGAGCAATCTACGTCGGAAAATGTACGCTGTTTTGGAGGTTTTCTGTGGACGAAATTCCTGGCTTGTGTGTGCAACAAACCAAGCAATGCAAGTGGACTGCCTTTTGGTGAAGAAATATTTTAACGTGCACCATTTTCGTCATCATTTTGTGCATATTAAACGCCGATATGGCTGGAATAATGAAACGTGCATCATCAGTGGAAGGGACAAGTCTAAGTTGGTGTATTCTTCTTACAAACATAAACAAAATATTCCCAGTCGCTTCCGACTTTTTTCACGGTTACTTCCAAACCATTAATACCAACGAGCCGCTTTCGGAAATGCGGCTGTGCCCAGGTTATTTGAATGAACAAACCACCCGGTTTCAGCACTGAACACACTTGATGCAAATATCGCTCAACCATTTCCAAACATTCTTGTGATGGATCCCACGGGTCGTCATCGGGGAAACCTGGACCATCAGTCAATGATTCGTTGCTTCACAGTAATTTATACCAGTCAGAAACGCATCCAAGGTTCCTTTGTCAATGATGGTGTCATACATCTCTCCCGCTGTGGCGACTTGCAGTTCAAATATATCTCCAACGATCCATCGGATGGTGGGATATGTCAAATGGGCTGCCTTCATGTTTTCAATCACGTTTGCGCTGTAGTCTATGTTTGTGTGATTGGTGAATCCGTCCTGCTCAAGCATGTCCACGCTGAAGCGGCTGTTGCCACAACCGAGATGTAGGATCGACGACGACTTCGATGGTATCAAGGGAGCAACGGTGCTTCTGTAAAAGTCCCAACCCTTGACCCACTCGAACGACGCCGCAGGATCACTGCGCTTGATTCAGAGACGCTGTTGTCAGTGCAGCTTCGCAGACGCATGAACGCACGTTGCATATCGGCTTTCCCAGTACGTGCGGGATGCAAACTTGGTGTTCTTCTCGTCATCGTCCATTCGCTTTTATCTTTTTTTTTTCTTTCTGTAATGTTACACCGCTGTGTCCGACAAAAACATCTTTTGGGCAGATATGATCCAGTTGTGAAGTATGCTGAAGGCGCATCACATGTGAATTTATTATTTTATTTGTTTGATATACGCTAATTTTTGCGTGTCAGTTCACTGATATTTGAGATAGTCATCAATTTGTTGTGTCAAAAAAAAATACCAACAAAATACTTTTTCAGAGTCATATATCACTCTTTAGTGGCGTGCTGGAAGAGGGAATCGCGCGTTTCCGCCTGCACGGTGCTTGGGATAAGAATCTGATACACTCACTCGTTTGATATGGGGGGGTTTTTGGATTGTGCGTTGAAGCTTGGCACTGAAGGTTCCCCTTCGACTTTGGCCTCAAAATCGCCGCCAACTACTTCAAGATGTTGCAGATATTGGGCATTAAGTGATTTATGAGCGCTTTCAATGCGAACGAAAGTCACCGCAGCCCCTTTATAGTGCTCGGCTACGATCGTCTAAAATTCAGAAGCATTTTCCGAACAAAACCCCGCTGTTGCAGAATGATACGCAGCACCACGTATTTATTTCCGGCCTCTCTTCAAAACAAACGCCACAGAGAGTCCTTTGACGTGGAACTTTTGAATGCACCATATGAACGGCACAAGAAATACTCCACCGCAAGGCCAAGCAAATAGCAAAACCAGTATGCACCATCAGTCAGCTTGCTGCTGCCGTCAACGGCCCCACACGCGGCCAGCACATAGGCGAACAGCTGGTACGTCCAAAAGTGCGTCATGTAAAAAAACAACGCCGACGAGCCAAACACGCGCAGGATGCCCGCGGCATTGTCCTTCTGCTTCACAGCAAAAAACACGCCGAGGAGAATATGATTGCCCGCCAGTGTTATCAGTGTGTAAACAATCGACGGCGGGTACTTGACGTTGTTGAAGAACCCGATGAACGAGGTCCGAATGTCTGGCAGAAGCTCGGGATTGATGGACGTCCAGTCCGCGTTGTACCGGAGAGGAATCGCGGTGAAGAGCATGGCGATTCCAAGGACCTGCGACGCGTCATGCGTTTCAATGGCGTCATTACACCAAAATCATTTACCATGTTCAGAAGCGCCAGTCTAGGCGCTCCAAGCTTCAGGCGTGCTGATATCCGCCCAATGCCGATGCCCCACACCGTGTGCGCCAGCCAGGGCACCACGGGATATATAGCCAGAACACCCCTGAAATCCGGGTTTCTCCAATCGCCTTCGGACGCCTTCGGCAGGAACAGAAGCAGGTACCATGTACTAAACTCCACTGTGTCCGCGGCCTCCGGCTTTGGCACATACAGCGACGGAAGCACAGTTAGGACGCCCGCGATGACTGCGTACGCCAATGCGGTCAGTACCGTCGTTTGGCGCTTCGTCAGCCGTGCCACCGTTGGATGCGATACCGCGGAGTATTCCACATTGAGGATCAACGCTCCCAGAAAAATGTTGATCCCAAGAGCGAAAAGCACGGTTGTCACATACTTGTGGTTCATGATACGTTGCGGAATATTCCACACGGCTAAATCAGTCAGCTCCTGCGCAAGGATAAGAACGAGTCCGCGCAACGCGTAGTGCTTAAATATTCGCATCCACGGCCATCCGGCATTCCTGCGTGACTCTGGGCGGTTCGATTAGCAAAAAGGGGCCCGGAATCGATCCAAAAGGCCTGCACGGCCCCGAAATCTGCATTTACCGACAAACAGCGCAACACCCCATCCCATGAGGAAGAAGAATCCCGGTGCGCAAAAGGAAGTCACGAACCGCGTCATGAAATGGTACACGTTGCCGTTGTATTCGGGCATATCGTACCATTGCTCGTGCGGATATTGCATATTCGACAGAAGCCCTTTCGAATCTAGAATACCATAATAAGCCGGAGTGCGCACTGTTTATGCATGGACGAACGATCGATGGCCATGAACACCATGAGGACACCTCTCAGCAGGTCAAGTGCGACTGTTTGATTGCACGTCTGTCAGTTTAGCAGTCGGAGAGCCGGTGCGCATTACTTAATCTCTTTCCGCTCGGAGCACCAGCGCCGGTGGTGGTAACCAATGGGGTGAGCTCAGTCGGCATAATGGATTTGTAATCTGGCAAGCTTGCAAATTTCGGCAGTGAACGTGGTTCATTTGCGTCCGTCTTGTTTTATCCAACTAGGAGCTTTGACATAGGATTTTCTGCGGGCAGCAGCAGCTTCAGGTTTCTACCTCGACAACGACGCCAAGCGGATTTTTTGAATATGCTCCTTCCCCACTGTTATACTTTGGAACAATTACATTCAAGGAATGTTTTGGATTCTTCGGATCCGATGCGGTATTCTCACTTTGGAATGAGTGAATCACCAAAAAGAAGGCTCAGAATTTTACGAAACAAAGATTAAACTCCAGTTAAAAATAGTAATACAAGTAACGATTGATTTAGTGGTTTAAAGACTACAAGATTAGGAATTGTTGATGCCAACGTTGGCCAGGATTATAGGGAAAACTGTCCGTCACACATCTGCAAACAGATTCTTCTTACCGGCGCCGCCCGCACTCGCCACACCAGCGGGGACGCCACCGTCCGAATTTGCGCCCTTCCCAAACACTCGCGCTGTCGATGCCTGCCTGGACCCTTTATCGCTTGAAACGGCAACTGTCTTTATGACGCCGCGTGCATTTGCCGCTGTTGCGTTGGGCGGCCCGAAGCTCTGGCCGACAAAGTTCGACATTCCATTGCCGTCCTCGTGGCCCTCGTCGTCGTCGTCTATCCTGTGGTACCGTTGCGCAGCGGTTACTGCCCCTCCAGTGTTTGCGGCGCTGGCTATGTTGCCGGACACACCGCGTGCCCCGAATCCCGAAAACAAGCCGCTCGCCGACGCCGCAAGCCCCGAAAATACCGAAGAATTTGACGGTGGCGGCTGCACAAGCGGAGCAGTTGCCGCAGGTGCGGCGAGGTCACTACCGCCACCGCTGCCAATGTCACCGCGCGCATTGTACCTTGCCAAAAGGTCCTTTGTCGTTAACCGCCCGCCCCCAGTCTGTCGTGGAACTCCAGTACCGCCCGTGTTGGCACCAGTTTGCGCTGTGCGTCGACGGTCCTCCGCAGTGCGAGCTGGCGATGAATAAAAATAATCAGCAAAAATTACCATATTGAAATCACAAAACCTTGCGCGGCAATATCGCGCCCTTCTATCGCAGCTGCATTTCCACCAGACCGTCGCTCGCTGAACAGACCTCCCCTACCGCCACTGCACAACGATATGATGCGACCAATGACGTCAAAATAAGTAGTCGTGGCCACCAAAAGAACGAGCAGCGGTGTCCAGGTGTTGAAAGTATCTCCAAGAAGTGGTGTGAGATCTATTGCTTTTCCTTGATACTTTTTCATACATTTTGAGCTTCTTTTAGCAGTATTAAAAAAGAAACAAACCTCTATGAAGACACTATTTTCGTCATCGCCAACCATATTCAGGAAGTTGTAGCATAGAGGAAAAATCAATCGGCTGAAAGTATAATTTTTTGGTGAATTGTTCTAATAAATAAGATAGCGAACAAAAACAAACTACCACAAATATGCACCCATGAAGAGCATGCTTGGTTCATCCGTGCAGTGCTCGGGAACGATTACATAGTATTCAAAAATTTTTATCCTGAACAAAGTCGAATATGTGCATGTGCACATGTACACAAGGAAGCTGATGGAAATGAACTACGAAAAGTCAAATACTGTTGATGGACAAAGAAAAGAAATTCCCAAACCTCCAAACTGGCGTAAGTCACGACGTTGTTCTGAAGCAACAAGGCAGGAATGGACAATGTCATTCCTTGAACTTGGAAAGTTGATTCGGACCACACGAGGGCGACGGAGGCCAATATGAGAACGACAGCGAAGGCGCGAATTAATATAGGCTTGATCCAGACGTACCAGAACCACACTGCGAAAGCAATGCAAAGGTCAGAAATATCTACAGCGATGATAGGGAAAAAGAAACTTACAGAATCTCAGCCAGAGAGTATCGACTTGAGGCGAAAATCCTGGAGTCCACACTAAGCTGGATTGAAAAATTTGATTTCTGCTTTTCGCGTTTTCAACAACGTCGCTGAGGAACCACGACTTTTCGAGCATGAACCGATATTGCCTGTTTTTTTGGTTAGTTTTTTTTTTTCGGATTTTTGTTTGTAAAATGATAGTACTGACGCTTGGTATCTCGAGACCAGACCATCAAAGTACTTTAGATCTGCATTAACCTTTCTTAACGCGCCCAATGTTACTTTTTGTCGCTGATCTGTCGAAGCAACTCCCCCGCCCGCAGCAACAACGCGCTGGTCACGGGCCAACGGACACCGCAGCACCATCGAATCAACATGCTTACGGAGCACCGCAGCGTCCGGAATATCCGCAGCAGCGCTGTTCGTGCCGGCATCCGCGCGAGGGAGAAGAGAATCGAATCGAGCAATCTGTCGCGCGACCTCAAACATGGCCGCCTCGCTGTCAATCATCTTTTCGCGCAAACCAGGAATTTGCGAATGCAGAAACGTCAAATGGGTTTCCGAAATAGCAGAATTCCTTTTTTTTTTTTTTTTTAATCGGAACGTCAGGTAAACAGTTGCATGTAGAACAGGAAAAGGGAGTACCATTACCATACGTCACGCGGAATCTCCACCAGACCATAACCTAGCATTACAGTGCAAAGCAAAAGACCCCACGCGTTTGCAGCGGCAATGAGAATGGCAGTGAGGTCTTCACTGGAAAGAAAATTGAAACAGAAGCGGTATCAGAAAAGATATAGCAAAGAAGCAATCATAGGGTCGAGACACAAACCGCGAAAATTGGATTGCGACGATCATGTAAATCAGAAACGCGACTCCAAGGACACCGAGAAAGGCATAGAAGTACAGATTTTCGCGCACGGCATTGATGACTTTGTCCTTGATGGTGAAATCGCCGCTTCGCACATACGCGAGCATAACCTGGGAGTTGGAAGATGGTGGCAGATGGTGGCAGATGGTGGTGGCTGTTAGTGATCTGCATAGAGCGGGCAGTGGACTGAAGGAAGGCGAAATACCGGCACGACCAGCCAGGTGAGTACTTGGACGGACCAGTACACGGACATCCAAAAGACTGACAGGAAATGCTTGGGCAGGTAGGCGACTGGAGCCTCGCAGAACGCGAGGAAGTCCGGGTTGCTTTCGAGACAGCGCTCGTGCAGGGTTGAGGCCAGGTCGAGGGGCAGTATGAGGATGATGGCGAATCTGGGCAAAGTGGGGGGAGGGGAAAGGTCGGCAGGGGCAGAGAGAGAGAGGCACAGCAGCAAACGCACGGGAAGAACCAGGCGACGAAGCAGGTGGCCAGCGAATACCAGGCGAAGCGGCGGCAGTCGGCAAAGTAGCACAGCAGGGCGACGACAGCCAGCGCGAGGAGCGCGAGCAGGATGGCTGCGACGAGCATTGGCAGGTTTTCTTTCTTTGATGTGTGGGGTAGTTATTTGTTGTTTGTTGTTGTTTGTTGTGTTCGCTGTGGAGAGAAGAGCAGAGAGAGTGCAGAGAGAGTGCAGAGGGAACGAAGAGAGCGCGTGTTGTGTTGAGTGCGACTGGAGTGGACTGCTCTCTGTCTCTGTCTCTTCCCCCTCTACCCCCCTCTCTCTACCCCCCTCTCTCTCTCTCCCTCACACGCCCCCGCCTACTGCACCCAGCAGCCGCCCCACCAGCGACTGTCCCGCGCCCTGCGCTTGCGCCTCCTCCTCCCTCTGCTGCTTCTGCTTCTGCTTCTGTCGCACCCACTCTTCCTGCACCAGCTTGAGCCGGAGTAGCTGCAACATCATCATCAACAACAACAACAACATTAACAGCAAGTCACGCTCTCACACCTCCTTGCGGTGGTACAGGCACTCTTGGTAGTCCTCGTACTGCTTAACGCACTCCTTCGGAGTGTCGGCACTCGCAAAGCATGCCGCGTAGTCCTGGAAGAACGCGAAGCACCGGCCGCGTCCGCCGTTCAGCCCAAAGCCTGCATCCAGCGCATCAGCCACGTTAGCATGTACATCAACGTGCCTACAAAACATACTGACCAGACGCCATCGATAATTGGAGTGTCCTTTTTGACAGAGAAAATCTGCCAACCTGCTGCTGCTGCAACCACGGCATCAGCGGCATCCGCTGCATCCGCTGCATCCTCGGCGTCTTGCTGCTCCCCGATGAGATCATTCCGCCACCGAGGCGTCAGGGATATAGCCAACAAGACCCGACGGTTCATCATCGCAAAGAGCGCAAACGGCCTGCAGTTCGAGGATCGTCTGCGGGTGTGGAACAAGCTCGACCCCAAGTTCGGATTCCTGAACCCCCTGGATCCAGATCACATGTGAGCATATTGCGCATTTCTCCAAAGCCGTCGCACATTAACAGTCTTCTTGACTTCCCACAAATAAGCAGCTTGTCTTTCTCCATAGACTGCATGAATAAGCTTCCTCACCCAATGCTGCTTCCCTGGTTCCTCAAATCC